>JAKSZP010004590.1:0-46842 GCA_022478985.1 Massospora cicadina
AATACTTCCATATTTGTCAAAAGCAGGCAGGTTTGCTGATTTATAGTTATAGCTTTCCCAGTCCTGCTTATCACGATTACTTCTTTGTTGACTTGAGCCAGGCGTACTAGGGTGCTGAGGCATTGTATACTGGTTTGAGGTGTTAGGGTTGGCCAAAGCAACCATATTGTTAGGCATTTGTCAATGTGGCCAAGCATCCATTTCAGTAGCTATTTCTGAAGCTTTGTCCTCATAATATTTGGAAGAGTTTCCAGTCAAGTGGTTTGTGGCACACTGACAACGCCCATCATCTAGAGCTCAGATTTGATTGTTGATTTCATTTTCCCAATTGACATGATTTCAGTTTTATTTAACCGAGGTAAGCTGACCAGGGGACAGACATTACCGAATATATGTGAAACTAAGAGAATAACTAACAAATATAAAAAATTGGGCACCTCAGGGTACTCAAGTTACCCCTGTTGCCAGCGGGACTGCCAGGTATGGGGGTTGGTGCACTACTCCGAGGGGGTTTCCCCTGTTATGGAGCAGGTGTGCAGGAAAGGGTCTGTGTGGAGGAACCAGAGTGGGAACCATGATTCTATGAGCGCTTTTTGTCTTGGTCTCATATATCTATAGAGCCAGGCTTGGAAGTGCTCTAGTAAGTGGACATGGAATCTGTTAATAATCCCATGAATGGTTGGGACCGTGCCCTTGAACGCATCTAATGCAATTGTGTGTATTGTCCACATTGCAATGGGTATTATTAGGGAGCGGAGGGTAGATGGGATTGGTGACTCGATCTGGAGTGCAAAGATACTTTTTGATATCGAGAATTCCTGTTCATTTTGAATCTTGAGCAGGCGTGCGACTTCCTGCCATATAGCTTTGGTCGTGGGGCATGTTTCTAGGCGGTGATGTAGGGATCCCTCCCCTCCACATACTGCACATGTTTTGTGGAGGGAGTTGGAGCGGTCCGCCGTCCTATAGGTCCTTCTCAAACAGCGCCAGGCGTTTGCTCTTATCCTTGGCTGTAGGAGTGGGTGGTGTGTCATTTTCTACATTGCTTTCTGTGTGGTTAAATCATAGGGAATTTCCAGCATATCTAGGTATTCTATCCTAGCTATGCTTGGGGTTGTTGCGAGCATATCCCTCTGGGGGTGGTTTTCTGGGTTTCTTAATTTGAATTGGGGGCTGGGTCATCCCCTTCCCTGTATAGTACACATGTTCTCTATGGTCCATCCCATACGGCGACATGATTTCAGTTTTTTAACTTTATTTTTACAATTTCCTTATTCAAGCTAGTAGTTTGTAGTTGCAAGGTGGAAATTACTTGGTCCTTTTTTTATTGCCTTCTTGCACTGGTTTAATTCTCCATGAAGAATATTGTTTGACTCATTGATAGCAGTAAAATCCTCATTGAAATTATTGATCTGTAGATTAAGTCAATCAATAGAGTCTTGATTTTTTTCATTTTTCGCCTGTTGGCCCTCAAATTGTGCTTGCCATTAATTGATTTTTCCGGTGTATTCATCCTTCATATGCGAAATTTTGGTGCTCAGACGTTGATACTGGTCACGAAATTCATAGTTATGATTTAATAGTGCCTCTTGGGCTTTGTGATTAAGCCTCATGAACTCTGAAGCAATAATAGAAGTCTGAGTGATATTGCTAACCCAATATTCAGTGACTCATCTTTCCTCTAAGAAATTGTCAATGATGGGATGCAATCTGTCATTTAGCTCTTGTGCTAATTCTGCTACCCGGTCATTAGCCCAAATGGCTAAACTATAATTTGCCTCCAAACTAGAATAGACCTCAATGAAGTTGGCTTCCAATCGCTCATTTAAAATTTGCCCGCCTGGCTGGAGTTTCATGAGAAGTTTAGCAACTTGGTAATGGCTGCATGATGGCGGGCGATTGTCATCTGAAAATTTCTAGAGGTGGGATGTACAAATTCAATTAAGTATTGGGCAGTATTTTCTATCCCAATTAAATTGCTTTGGATTTGAGCTACACTTAATTGATGATGAGCAAGATATCTCATCCACAACACATTTTTCTGTCATTGGCAATAAAAAGGATTGCTACTATTGTCCGCGGGCCCTTGTCCTATTTAACACCCTCTTAACAACTGCTGTTCAAGAAGTTCAAGCTTTTCAAGTGAAATGGGTTTGTTGGGGTAGGTAATAATGGGTACATTCTCCCAATTAATCTGAGACACAGTCATTTCAGTATTCCCATTGAGCCCAGTAATGGTTCTGAATAATTAATTGAATTTCTCCCCTGATCAGCGTGGTCACCATCTGCGATCCCAGCCATGAGCGCCACTTGTTGAACTTTGGTTTTATTCAGATGGCTGATTCTTCTTCTGCAATATGGTGAAGTTTTGAACGTCTATTGTATGAAGACAATAGACCAGATGGTGACTATAGTTAATATAAAACTCCTTTGTAATAGCACTTGAAAATCATATTCTCCTGTCATTATTTGGATGATGACATGCTGCCCTAATCTTACTGATCTCAAGTAAATACTTGACTTAATACAACTTAAAGTATTAAATACAAAAAACTTATAAGTTAAACTATAAACTAGTGGTAATAGTTAATTGTCCTTTATTAGTATCAACTTGTAGATAATTTATAAGGTTTGATGTTCACCACATCTTAACCATGACGTCTCATTTTTAATGGCACTTGGCCAGAGGAACGCATAAAATTTTCGTTTGAGGGTCTACAAATACTTCAACTCAGGGCATCTCACACGGCCTCAGGGTCAGTGTAAATAACGTCAATATTCTCAAGATGGCGTTTCAGACGTGACTGTAAATAGCTGAACCAAATCTCTTTCACAAGCAATTGGCAGCACATACCAAGGCGATTCATACCACTAGTTGGTAATTAATTTGATCAAAAACTTGACTGACATTGAAAACTAATTTCAACATAGACCAATAAACCCCACATTCTAGAGTCATTAAGTTGATACTTTATCTTAAGTCCGACCTAACCAACAAAGCCCTCAAGCCCACGTCATCATAGTCAAATATTATTATGTGAAATTGCTAGGCCATGAACCCAAGTTTGGATATACTCAGGATACTGTCTGTTTCTAGTACTAAAAAAGGATACTGTCTGTTTATAATAACTAACAATTTAGATCCAGTCAAACATTCAACATTGCTATTCAAGGGTTGTTGTGGGAATTTCTGGCGAAAAAGCCAATAATCCATTACCAAGCGTTTGACTACAATTCTGCTGTCTAATTTTGAGCACTGAAGACTTATGCCAAGGATGCTCAAACTTATATTTATATCAATTAATCATATACAATCAACAGCAACTTATCTTAGGATGGATTGGATAATCTAATTTTGGTGAATCAGATGAGCGGATTGGAAGGTAATTGCTACCATAAATGATTGATGATTTATTAAAGTTCTGACTTAGATGGCCAAATGGTTTTCATTGGCATAGTAGTCTATAGTACAAATAATCATACTTCCCTCCAAATAAAGATCTCTTTCTCACCCATTTACTTTTAGCTGTTAATAGATTAGTTGGCTAGATTAGAGGGAATTGGGACTAGATATCCTTGAATTTGGCATGAGGTGAAGCGCCTGGAGTGGCCAATGCTGCCAGCTTCAATACCTCACCCCTGTGAGGAACATGAAGGAATCTGGCCAACCAGCCACCAATGATGTTGTTGACTGGCCATCAGCCCTGCGGGGTGCAGCACAGGAGTGCCTTGGCTGCCCAAAATAGGGGCAGGTCTCGCTGGGGCATTTCCAGATGGGTTGGGGAAGGGTTGGAATGATGAGGCAGTGTGGGAGTGCCTTGGCCACCCAGGATGGGGGCAGGACTTGCTGGGACACCACAGACCCTGGGTCTAAGGCAAAGTTGTTGGTCTGCTATGTTGGTGGGTTGGACATGGACTCACAGGGGGTCAGTACACCAATGAAGGTGAAAAAGCAAAGGGTTAACCAGTCTTCATACAGGTTGGCCTGGCACACTAGCAGAGGCCACTGTTTGGAAAAGCGATTTTATGACATTGGTGCTCACTACTGGGGGCTTTGCTAGTGGGCTTGCTCGAGTAGTTGAGGACAGGTTAGGAGGTGGTGAGAGCAACTGGATTGGACCTGGCGCTCCTTTGAGGGAACGCTGGGGTGGTCTTGGCCCACCATCAGGGTGAGTACCGCTGGAGGAATATCATCTGGTTAAGTTGGGTGAAATGTTAAGAAACTAATCAGATGAATTCCTCCTGATAATATCAGAACTAGGGGTGTTGGTTAGTCAAGCATGATTGCCAGATAATCACCTAGTTTGATATTATTTAATGTTATAATTATTGGGGGTGGAAGGCGAGTCGGTAAGGGCATACGGCTACCAACCTGAAGGTTGCGGGTTCAATTCCCACCCTTCGCACATCAATCAGGGTGCCAGCCAAAGGAAGCTATTGGAGATTAGTAGGTCTAATAACGCGAAAACCTTACCCATGATGTAACCAGAAAATTTGAGTCCTGATCTGGAGGTGGAAAAACTTTCTTTAATGGAGTTGACCCTGTTCAGGTTTCAAGTCATGTCATTTCTTTCTTTCATTTCTTTCTTTTGGTAATGCCTGTCCCCTGGTCAGCTTGCCTCGGTTAATTAAAATAAAATGTTATAATTATTGGAACTTTTCTTTCTCGTTGCAATCACTTTTGCAACCTATTCAATTCAAGACTGAATCTAGTTTGATAATCTCACAGAGGAGATTAGTCTGCGCCCATGTCAGGGAGCAGTTGGGCAAGTAAGGTAAGAGGAACAGGTGGAAGGCCTGCGGCCTCAAACATTCAAAAAAACCCTGAAGAAACCAACGGAATAGAAAAAAAATAAAAAACTGGCGGTCACTATTTCCCCAGAGATACTCGCATGGCAAGCATGATGCAACCAGTACATCAACATGCCACACTCCCAACCACTTTTGTCGGTGGAATTCAGATTATGCATGTATATGGACATCCAACAAATGGCCTTATGGGAAAAATTTTGCAAAGATGTGCACACAATTTTCCTGACCATGGTGTACATTGCACCTCACTCCATGTCATGCAGTTGGCTGGACCTAGGTTTTGAAAGCAAAAGGGCAGCAGAAGAGGCTGCGGCGGTGCGCATAGTGGTCAACCTCCCCAAAGGGCAATAGGTCATCAAAACCAAATGCACTAGATGGACAAAATCAAACCAAATTTTCCTCACATTTGACTTTTTGCCCACCACGGTAAAACGTGACATTTTGGAATAACACTTGAAAGATGGTCTCGCCATATATGGCAAAATACAATCTTTCAAAATGCAACGCTTCACGCTGATGCCACACCTGTGCACCAGCAAAGCCATCGCAGTCCTGACCCCAACTGAGGAGATCGCAAAGCACCTAACCCAGATCCTGAACTCCACTTTTATTGATATTGCAGGGATACCACCCACCCATTCCAGGTGACCGTGGACAGCGTGCCCCCCATTTGCACCCACTGTGATGCGTTTGGCCATAAGGTGCATGCATGCCCCATCAAGGAGAGCATCACATTCCTAGAGCACCCCTCAGCGGCCATGGCCAGCAGAGAGGAGCACTATGAACCAACTGCAAGCACCAAAGAGGCTTTCCCATGGGGAGCACAAGGCTGCTACCTACTGTTAAAGCCTATCTCCCCACAAGAGTGGAAGAAGGCCAAGCAAGCCCGCAGGGCCGCAGCCAAGGAAGCAGCCAAGGCCACCACCGCTATCCCACACTCACAACGCCAGGAGGACATGAAAACCTTTGCAGCAGAAGCAACTTGGGAATCCATCAACCAATCAGATTGGGAAGCCCATGCCAAGTGGGCCACTCAATCTGAGGATCTGATGGAAGATTCAATATCACCCAATCTTTGCACCCAAGCTCCAATCAAAACTGACTTGGGACCCATCCCAACTAAAAAAATTTTTTTTGACCCACTCAATGGTGCACCGAACTTATCCGCACCACAAAAAATTCATCTGACGTTGGGAAAACAAAAAGTGAAGGCTAAATCCAATGCAACTCTTTCCACAAAAAATTAACAAGAACCCTGATAGCGTTACTGCTAACACCCGCGCTGCTGTGAAAGCCCGTGGGGACCTGGAAGAGGCTGGTGGGCCAGGGGGCCCACCCCCTGGCACCTAAGGTGCGATGGGGAAACCTTCACTTTAGGGATGTTGAATATCGCCGGACTCAAGGCCTCCCCATCCCAGGCTAGGAACTGAGTTTTTTACAACACAATTTACCCGTAAATATCCTGGCCATCCAGGAGTCCCACTGTCCACAGGGTTCCATGGAAACTTGGAAAAAAATGCTCCTCCCATCCCTATCCTTTTGGTCAAAGCACTGTGGGGTGCTAATTTGGAAAAACAATTTTTTCACATTTTTATCCTCAGAAACATTCCTAAATGGCCGAGTGCTTGTTGTCACTTTCTTATGGGCTGACGTAGCGCACGCAATTGTCAACATCTATGCCCCAAATGGTGCACACGAGCATCAGGAATTTTTCTCATCGGTCAAATCCCTCCCATTACCCCCAGACCCTTTCGTAGTCAGTGACATGAACTGTTGGCTAAACACACCAATGGACCGGTGGCCTTCCTCACCCCATGCCCCCCAGGGACATGTAGAACTGCGTGTTCTCAAGGCCACCCTTGGGTTAATGGATGTGCTGCCACTGACATGCCCCGCTGCTCAAAAACATGACATGTCCCCACGTCCACAACGGCCAACTAAGGTCCATGACCCGCATCAACCTTATCCTAACACTGGCAAAATTCCATCCCCACATCTCCCACTTCAAGACAACAAAAATGGAATTCTCTGACCACCAATTGGTCTCACTAACCTACCACCTACCTGCCACAGCTGCTAAGGCCCCACATTGGTGCAAAATCTGCCCCACCAAGCTCGCGTTGCCAGGATTTTCCACATGGGTGGAAGTGGCAACTTTGGCAAAAAAGTTTGATGCACCATTTTGCGTGGACCCCATTTCCACATGGGCAACTTTCAAAGATGACACCATCCGCCACTATCACCATCTCTCCTCCAGATGCTCATGAGCCACATTGGCGGTCATTTCACACACTCTGGCAGAGTTGGTACACCTGGAGTCCAACATCCCAGTTACAGGATTCAGCTCTGCATGGGGCTGGAAGTGGGTGGAGGCAGCCGCCCACCTCAACGCACTCAAAAGGCAACACAAACACCAGGTTTGTGTTCATTACAGGGCCACATGCATTACAAAAGGTGACAAGTGCACCGCACATTTCTTTAAAAATATTTTGCACCACGCCAGAGCGTGGCCTGCACACAGGTGCGAAGATTGGATGATTCCATTGTGGATACACCAGCTGAAATGACAATTGAAACACAAAAGTATTACTCCAAGTTGTACCAATCTGATCCAATTCAGCTGGCCGAAGTGGCGGAATTTCTCAACTGAGCCCACATCTGCACCATTTTCTGATACCTGGAAATAATGAATTTGATTACTCCGAACAAATTATGGACAGCCATTTGCAGTGCGCCAAACCGAAAATGCAGGCCCAGATGGCATTCCATATGAGTTCTACAAAAAGTACTTCAAATATATATCCCCATTGCTGCTCGCCTCACTTAACCAAAGCCTGTTAAAAATGCGCCTCCTACCAGGAGGATATGAGGCCTTTACTGTCACACTATTCAAGAAAGGGGAAAGCTTGACTTAGCCAACTGGTGCCCCATTTCTTTAACAAACACAGACACCAAAATTTAACAAAAATCATGGCTAACCGTTTAGGGACTGTAGCATCTGCCACCATCTCTCCAGAACAATTCGGTTTCATACCCAGAAGATCAATTTGGGACAACGTGCACTCTGTGGCTAATGTAAGTCAATCCACAGCCTCTAGGGCACTTGTATTTTTGGACCAACAGAAGGCCTATGATAGAGTAAACTGGAAATACCTCAGGGCCTGCCTCCATCAATTCCGCCTACCCCCTCACTTCATCAACTGGGTAATGCTGCTCACAGAATCTGCGACAATGGCAGTACATGGCCCTGGCTTCCTAACGGAAGTAGTCCGCCCTCAAAGGGGCTTGCGACAATGGGACCCCCTCAGCCCACTCTTATACAACTTCAGCCTTGACCCACTACTGCGAAATGTGAATGCCCAACTCACTGGGGTCCATGTGCCAGGCCAAGCCCCAGTCAAGATAATGGCGTTCGCAGATGATTGTGTGGTTGGGGTGTCTAATAACCAAGATGCACACGTGCTTGAAGCTCTCATCCAGGAGTATTCCCGGGTAAGCAACACGGCACTGAACGCTTCCAAAACCGAAATCATTCTCCTTGGTTGGTTTCAGAACTGCTGGACCCCAGCAATTAGTTCTCAACCTGGCCCATCTGCTCGCCCACGTCCTCGCCTTACTAACTCAACACACACCACCCCACTGGTGCTCCCCTTTGTACCACGTCCTACCATAGGACCAGTACGCCATTTGGGCGTGTGGATGGAGGCAGGCGGATACGCGTCAGCAGTAATGGAGTGCCGTATTCTGGACAACGTGACAAAGTGAATCACCTCTCTCAGAGCCCACCCTACTTCCCTTACTGGCAGGGTTGTTTTAGCCAACTCTATGCTCCTCTCCAAAGTCTGGTTTGGAGCCCACGCCATCCCCTTCTCCCCAAGCTTCTTCAAATCCTTGTATGCCTTGCTGCAAGGATGACTTTGGTCAGGCCGCCCTCCACCAGTATGGCTAGAGGTCATGTTTGGCCCTCATCATCATGGTGGCATGGGCCTGCTTGACTTCAAAGCCCATGCTGCCAAGATCCTGGGCACCTGGATTGCGGCTGTCACCGCCCCTATACTCCCCTCCCAACACTGGTCCCACGCAGCCCACTCCAACTTCTCCCGCGCCTTAGGCCTCAACAATCCATCGAACCCCCACTCCCTGATGAGTTACCTCACATCACACACATCGACTACAGGTCCTCACGGGACCAAAACCCACTACAAACGAATCCTACTCTCCATGCGGAGCGCTGAGTGGAGAATTTGTACTAGCGGACATACAACCCAAAGAGGCCGCCCCTCTCCTCAGTTCACACAAGAGGTACAGGGGCTACCCATCCATGATGGCGTGATCCCCACACGCCCCCATGTCCTATCCAGGGTGGACTACCTGGACATGATGGACATCCCTTACTCCATTGAAACCCAAAAAACTATCTGGAAATACGTACACCATCCTCTGTTGCAGCCTCAAGTCCGCTCCCATGTGTGGCGCTGCCTGAGGCGGGTGTATCATACAGCTGAGTGCTCTAACGCTTTACACTCATCCTGTGTCGTATGCGGCCAGTATGGAACGCTGTTCCACTGCCTGGAGAAGTGCCCTACCTCTTAAGTGATATGGTGCGAAGTCCAACGTCTGCTGGGCCAGGATCAAACGCATCCCTTCAGTCTGTCAAGAGATATGTTTGCTCTATCAATGGCCTCCTTTCTTCCACCCCCCTCCATGCTTTGGTGGTTGCAATCGCCATGTGGACCATCCACACGATTGTCTTAGATGTCATCGCAGGCTCCACCCCCACCCTCCCAGAAGCTGCCCACAGATTCCAGTCTCATTTGGTGGGCCACTTTCAAGCGTGGTTGTTCAGATACCTCCCACCGCGTTGCTGACAGCTGGTCTCCTCCTGGTTCCCAGTCTGGTTCATCAAATCAGACCCCTTCCTCCACACGTGTTCAATTGAGGCTACGGCCCCTTCACACGTTCCCTCCCCCTCCCCATAAGTGGCGTTCCCGCTGGCAACAAGAGATAGCATTGCTTCTCTGGGGTGCCTTCCATGTTACTAAGTTTTGTCTCTTCTGAGTCATATTCGGAAGTGTCTGTCCCATGGTTGGCCTTCCCCGCAATAAATTTAGAATTTAAATGTTATAATTATTAATTTAATTTAGGTTTGAAGGAATCTATGTTTGCCGCTAATTGTCATTTGAGGGTCATTGTGGGAATTTTCAGCGGAAAGTTGATAAATCCATTATTAAGCATTTGACTACAATTATGCTGTCTAATTCAGAGCACTGGTGTCTTATGCCAAGGATGCTCAAACTTATATTTATATCAATTAATCATATACAATCAACAGCAACTTATCTTAGGATGGGTAAACTAGTTTAATTTTGGTGAATTAGATGAGCGGATTGAGGGGGAATTGCTACCACAAATGATTGGTGATTTATTGAAATTCCATCTTGGATGTCCAAGGGGTTTTCATAGGCGTAGTAGCATAATTTTAAATAATTCTTATTCCCTCCAAATAAAGATCTCATTTTCGCCCATTTACTTTTAGTTGTTAGTAGTTTAATCAGCTAGATTAGGAGGAAATGGAACTAGAGATCCCTGAAGTTGATGCGAGGTGACATGCATGGAGTGGTCAAAGCTAACAGTTCTAATACCTCAGCCCTGTGAGGAACAGTGAGAACCTGGCCAACCAGCCACCAAGGGACGTTGCTGACTGACCATCTTCCCTGCAGGGTGCAGCACAGGAGTGCCTTGGCTGCCCAGGATGGGAGCAGGACTCACCAGGGCATGCCAAGATGGTTTGCAAAGGGTCAGGATGGTAATGCGCGTGGGAGTGCCTTGGACGCCCAGGATGGGGGCAGGACTCGTTGGGGCACACCACAGACCCTGGGGCTAAGGTTAAGTTGTTGGTATGCTGTGTTGGTGGGTTGGACGTGGACTCACAAGGGGTTGGTATGCCAATGAAGGAGAATCAGCGAAGGGTCAACCAGTCTTCATACTGGTTGGCCTGGCACACTAGCAGATCCCACTGTTTGGAAAAGCAACTTTTGGACACAGGGGTTATCACATTAAAGACGAAATAGTGTGGTTTCAAAAACGCCTATGAATTCCCTAAAAATTACTTCACTTGGAAATCACCTGGGACCATCATGATGGAATCACCGTTAGATATCTAGGGTAGGCTAAGACTCTAAAGCTGATCTGCCGCACCTATAATTGGAAGGGATTAGCCACGTAGGTTGGCAGGTATTGTAAGGAGTGCCTAATCTTAAATCAAATGAAGCCAAATTGCCAGCCACTAGTATGTTTGTTGGTTCCAGTTCAAAAGGCTTGAGGGCCTTGGACACCCTTAGTTGTCAGGGTAAATCCTGACATTAGTGGAATTCCTAATATTATATATATTGTCAGTCAGATCAATACGATATGTGATGAAGTTAGATCGAATAATTGCATATCAAATTAATGATTGTAGTGAAAATATTCGATTAATCGTTTAAATTACTTTATTTGCAATAATATTCAGTCAATTAATTGCACCAAAACGAAATTATGATGAGACTGAGATGATTCCCACTGCCTTTCAAAATCACATGCAAGTTGCAATCCCATAAGATCCAGAGAAGAATAGTGCACTGTTTAAAATCAATTAAGCTTAGGTAAGTCCAGGAAGTTGGATGGTATATAAAACCAAGGCATTCATTTGGTTAATCTTTGCGGTCAATAAAATTATTCTTATAATGCAAACACTATTAATTTTATTTACTAAAGTGTTACTATTACCAATCTACCACCACAGCCTACAAGAAACGCCCTTCCAACTTTCTCCTTTTAAAGCCATGTCTTTAAGCAACTCCCATAACAGATTACCCACCATTCCTTATACCTGGACACCTCAAGTGTCCTTGTCATACTGGGCTAAACCCCTTGGTTATGCTAACTCATGGTTAGCTACCCCCAAAAAGGTCAGTAGTACACCAGTCCCTGACATTAGTGGTGGATTTCATTGTGGAGTTTCCTGCATCTGAAGGCTATAACGCCATCATGGTAGTGGTGGACTGGTTTAAAAATTTCCTCCATTTTATTCCCTGCAGAAACACAGTAACTGCGGTTGAGATTCTAGGCTCTTCATAATGCATGTGTTTGCCCTTCAAGGGGTTCCCCAAGAAATATTTTAGTGATTGTGGGACCCAGTTTACCTCAGTCTTCAGGGAAGAGTTGCGTAAGTCTCTTCAGATTCTCCTCTACCATTCAACTGCCTATCACCTCCAATTAGATGAGTTACTGAACAAGCGAAACAATGTTTGGAACAGTTCCTGCGGTGTTACAATGCCGCAGACCATTCAGATTGGGTTTCCCACCATCCCATGGCCCAATTTAGCTAAATTAACGCCCAACATACATCCATTATTTATTCCACATTATTTGCCAACTATGGTTTTAACCCCACCTTCAACATGGATCCCAGCTGTGGACTTAAAGTGGAAGCATTGGTGGACTTTGCAAAGGCTATCAAGAAAGTGAACTAGGGGTGAACACAAATTTTATAAAGCTATGCAAGCTTATAAGAAGAACAATGATATTAAGAGACAAGTTGGTCCTACATACAAGGAAGGAGATCTCATGATTCTGGATGCTAAAAATATTCTAATCAAGCAACCATACAAAAAACTGAGACCAAAGAGGATAGGGACATACTGCATTGATAGAAATGTTGGCCACGCCTCATACCAGCTGAATTTCCCTCCTTCATTCCAAATCTTTACAGTCTTCCACAAAAGTAAGCTTACATTGTTTGAGGGCCCCCACCAGAGACTTCAGAGGCTTATCTCATGGATGGGGTGCCGGAGTGGGGGGATGGGAGAGATTATAGCCTCATGCATAGTCAGAGGAAGTCTTGAGTATCGAGTATTCTGGGAGGGATTTGATGCAGCAGAAAACAGTTGGGTACCAGTGTGCAAATGCACCTATATCCAGGATCTGATCAAAGTTTTCCACGAGCAGTTTCCTGAGGCTGCAGAACCCAAGTCTCAGCAAATCATTGCTTCTATGAAGTTGGCCCCAGCCCACAAGAATTTTTACTTGCAAAATCCCCTGGAGGGGGTAGAGCCTCAAAAGAGCAAGAGAGTAATGTTACGGCCTGATAACATGATTGATGGGACCAACTGTAAAGATAAAGCTAGTCATCGGGAGGCCAAAAAAATGATGTTAGTAAGCCTTCCTGACCTCAAACATACCCTAGATCAGCGCAGGGTTCACGTCGGATATTCTTAGGTTAGTCCTGAGGATGTGTGTGATTCTTTGCCTTGTGTTACAGCAAGGGTATTAAAATGCAGTATCTATATTACTAATAATTAAAGTTTGATTCAGTTGCTCAGAGAACAGCGTTTTAAAACCTGTTTGATTTTCTATATTGCCAAATTGGGATGGCATTCCCTGCAATCAATAACTCAAGTTTGTTCAATCTTGAGCTACAGTACCCTGGCCAATAATAGGGTGCACTTATTGGTTTGCTTAGGCTTAGCACCATTTTCCCTAATTGACAACTCACCTCCCATTGTTTAAAATATATTTCATGAAACCAACTGTCCTTGTTGGTCAACTTTCTAATAAATTCCCCATTAGCTTTACAAATTTTAATATGGTTCCTTAGGTAAACCTATGCGCAGACCTATTTGAGGAGGTCTCTAACAATGTTGGTCACTTTATTTTAACTAAAGTAACTACTGTATCTGGTGCAACACTGGGCTGTCCTGGTCCCCTCTTGATCAAGGCACCCAAGTTCCCCAACACAGATCTCCACTTGGTCATGGACTCCCTTTGGGATCCAACCAAGTTTTGTTGTTTATTGGCTATCTAATTCTATATATCAAGGTGTACACCCTTGCCCTGGGTCCCTTTCGCTCTGGCACCCTCTGTGGTACCCTGTTTCCAATCTTGCTAACAACTAGCTCTCTGGCGGTGTGGCGGTGTATTCTGCACCACCTCTCTGTAAATGAGAGAGTTTTAGACACTCTCTTGACAATAGTAACAAATGATCTATTTTTTTATTTTACCAAATAGAGAAAGAATGAGACCAGTAATTTGAAAAATGGCATTAATGATAAAAAACTAGTTATTACATTTAGTATATATTATTTTGATATGGAAATTCTTGTTAGGGTATTTTTATGATAGATAATCATTATAATATTTTTGAAAAATCAGCAAGTTAAAAAGCATTTTTACCAATTGATAATTTTGAAATTTCTCTAATCTTCATTGTACTCTTATAGAGAATTTTATAATAACTCAATGTATAGGTTAAATTTAAGTGGATACCTATCAGATTAAATTTTTAAATTTTATTTGAGGTACGCCAACCAGGGGATGGACAGTACTGAAAATCAAACAAAACAAAAGGACCCAATTAAAAGAACTAATGGGAAGACAAAACAAAACTTTTAACCATGTGGGGTGGAAACTTCTAAACCACTATGGTAGAGGGTGAGGGGGTTCAGGCAGGTTTTCTATGGACATATCCACCATGACAATGTCATGTTGTTTGATTATCAGACAAAAGCGGATAGCCAGGGCATTGGGGCATCAGCATAGTGTGGGTGAATGGCAGTTTAGTATCAGTTCTCATCCTCTTCATTGAGAGCCGTGCGGTAAACAGCTTTGACAAATTCTTCTAAGTGATGCTCAGCTTGAATGCAGGCATCAGGGAGCTGGGCAAAATTAGAGATACTATGGGGGTTGATTTTAACAGATGGGTTAAATTCCACTAGTTTAGTGATATACAAGACAGCAGCTTTGGTATTGTCAAACAGTTTTAAAATATTGCTGCATGCTGATTCAGGGAATTCAGGAGGGAAGTAGAGTGTGGGCAGCCCTATTGGAATTGAAACACTGATTGGGCCACTGCATTGCGTAAGTTTGGGCAATGGGGGAGGCCACCACTGCAAAGGTAAGCTGGTGGTCACTTTGGTAGGGGGCAGCATTAAGTTTAGAAGTGAAATGTCTTGGGGATAGAGTATCATCAAAATAAGTAATAAAAACTCAGCCCAACCATAATCAAATTGGACAAGCGGTTGACCGTATTCCTCATTTACAATAACCTTACCTGATTCATCAATCTTGGCCAATAGGTCCCATGGATTTAGGTTTACTAGAATAGTGGATGAATTCAGGTGGATAGGAGTCAAATGTGCTGCTTGAGTATGAGGGGTGGTCCAAGCCTGACTCTGATTGGTGTGGGTAAAATTAGGCGGGATAGTGTGTGGGTTTGGTAAAACCAATTTTCCACTCTGGCCCATTGAATGAGAATGTTGAGTGGGAGGGGGCAACAAAACTCCCCATCTGGAATCCGCTGAATAGGGCTCCAAAGCCACATCAGTGGAAGTAGCTCAGAGGTAGAATTTTCTTTGAATGGTCATACCCAAAAGCAGAGGGGACAAATTTGGCAACTATTATCAACATGAGCCCAAAAGAAATGCTCAGGCGCTGCTGCGATATGAGCTTGGGGGATATGGTGGGCTATGGTAGGGTGGTATGGGATTTTGGTAGCTATTGTGCGAGGGGTGGTAAGATGCTCCACCCCAGAGGGAACAGCAAAGATGTGGTTGGGTTGAGTGCCATAAGCCATAAGCCCTGCCATCAGCTAATCATACAAACATTAGGGTGGAAGGTGAGAAGGGAGAGATGCAAATGACACCACCAGTGTGGTGTCAGAAGGGAGGCAAGTATGGGTAGTAGGGATAGGAGTGTCTTTGTAAATAAGTGGAGTCAAAGCTGCTACTGCAGCATCCTCCTCTGTCTAAAAGCCTATTCCAAAGTAGCTTATAAAAGGGCAGAAATCTATAAAACCAGCCAACACAAAGGCAGTGATAGCAAGCTCAACATTTGCTTTGTTGGTATATGAGAATAACTGCCCATAGTCAATGTGGAGGCAAAAGTGAATGTTGGGCCAAGGAATGGTGAGAGGGTAGGGGCAAGATGAGTGAATGCGCGCTAGGTGGAGTGCTAAGTCCCAGGGGGGACAAAGCAGTCAGAGGAGTTTGGCGGACTTTTCAAGCCTGTTTGCATGTGTTTCCCCACAGGGCAGAAAATACTAGGAGGTGGAGCACCACTGCCCCACACTTGGGCAGCAGGCGGTGGATCCAAGGACATTAAGTGGGAAGTGGATAGGACCAGATGGCAGTGGATAAAATAAACTTTTTTTTTACTTTTATTAGAAATTTTCTCAAAAGTGAGATCAAGTGGAAAGAAAATCCTCTTACCTGATAGATTAATAAACTATATTTGTTACTTGAGTAAAGTAAAAAAAGCGTCCTTATTAATTTCTGATATCTCTCAGTTTTGATGTGCTAAAAATCTCTAATTTTTATTTAAGTCTTCTGAATTTTAAACTATCAATTTTTAGTGATTTCTGTGTTGTTAAAGAGGATAGCATTGTTAAAGATAAAATCTATACCTGTGCCACTTGTAAAATTTGCATCACTTTATATTTTGTTTTAATGGCCAAAATTTTTCATTTTACACAGCAGCTTGAGTTAAACATATAGAGCATTGCTCACAACAGCCTACAACTGTTAGAAGCTATTCATTCAGTCACAAATTACATTATATAGCTGTTTAATTTGATTAGAATAGAAATCTAGAAAAAATAAATTAAACTTTAATCTAATGCTTAAACCACATGATTATAATCTTTTGGAGCTGTCAGAATTGCAGATGACCATATAATCCAACTTTTTGACTGAGTATAAGATTTGATGATTAAGTTATAATTGTATTGGATTGGCAATAGTGGCCAATTGATGAGAATATTGTCAGGCATCATCCCCAATGATATTAGAGGTCACCAACTAATAAATTATTGTCAGGCATCATCCCTGATGATATTTGAGGCTGATAACAGATGATAATTTCATCAGGCATCATCCCCAATAAAATCAAGCAATAATTTAATATTGGAATAACACCTGATATTTGAATTATAGGGAATCATTCAGGGCGGAATGGATTGGAGTAATCAGAAACTACCAAAACGTTTGAATGCCGGAGGAAGAGTAGAATTGTCATTGGCCAAAACAATTGGTTATATGTACCTAATACCAATTGTTTGGTCCGTTGAACACCTGAGGATTACGCTGCCTAAGAAACCCAAGGCAACAGTACCTGACGAGATATGGTGCCTAACACTGAGGGTCAAACCAGTATAGGAGCACAAATAATTCTCAGTGGACAGCTGAAAAGTTGTGTGCCAATTCCAACTATAAAAACCCCAAATTATTCCCTAATAAAAGCAGATTAAAACTTGATAAAAACTTTATTGTTTAACATTGGTTGTTTAAACATTACTCTTAAGAGAAAAGTGCAAGGATCAGATATCCTTAAGTTAATTTTATCAAAATCTCCACTTGGCTCTGCAAAAAGGGAATAGGGAAAGTGTTCCCTACCAGTATTAAAATATCTTCAAGAGGAAGAAGCACCTGTCTAGCGTTGGACAATACACTCAACGTGGCTTTTAGGGATTCAACTTTAATAATAGTCTTCATACTATTATTGCCCCAGTTTATCAAATTCAATCAATTAATCAATGCAAGGATCCACAAATCTGTGCAGTTGAAATCTAGGGACAGAAGTGAGCCATCAAAGCCCAAGATTTTAACATTGGTGCTCACTACAGGGGTAGTTGAGTTGTCAAAAGCCAATTTAAAATAATGATGTCTTATAAGGAAGAGCTTCAGAAGCTCTGGGTGGAACTACAGGCTGTCAATGAAAATGTGCTCAGCTCAGCATCTCAAGCCAATGTTAGTACATTAGAGGAGCATATGATCAAGGCGGAGGAGACGCTTGAACAATTAGGAATAGTTAATAATGACCTGTGTGGGAAAGTTGCCTCTTTAAAGCAGAAAGAGGGTGAACTCATTAAAGAAATTTTATTTCAGAAAACCAAATGGGAAGCAGATCAAGAACGCATCTGGCGGTTTCATGAGGAGATGGCGAAAATGACCAAGCGTATGGAGGAATTGGAGAAACACCAATGTGATTGTGAACAATTTGAGGCAAATGATGCCAAAGCAAAGGCATGTGAAATGCCAATCAATAAGACCTCTCCACCCCAAAACATGCCTAAACCATTGCTGGTGTGTCAGAAATGACTCCCAAAGTCACTCCTATGGCTTCTTGAGTAGCTGGGTCAGGATCTTCTATTAGCGGAGCAACTGAGAAATTTTTAAATATGCAAAATTGCCCACCTTTCACTGGGATAACGCTCTGGCATTTTTCCACTTATTTGAGATGACCATGTTCAGCTATGCGGACTGTCAAAAAGCGGTGACTGTAATGAACTTCCTTAGCACAGACTGCCAAAATCTGGTGCTACCTCACCTCAATGGAGATAATTGGTCATACACAGAAGCAAAAGCAGCCATTATGTTGGAGTTTGGAAGCCCTACTCAGATGGCAAATTGTAAACAAGAGTTCATGGGTATATCCAATTCTGCAAAGATGAGACCCTGGCTAGTTTTGCCAACCAATTTTATCAAGAAGCCCAGATCTTGGCAGGGGAAAAAGTGCTAGATGATTTTGATGCACGCATAGCCATGCAGGCGGCACTTCAGCCCTACTGCAAATTGCATCAGATTATGGCAGCAGCACTAATAACTGAAATAATGACCTCACAGATGGTGGACTATCTGAAGATGTTGGGAGCAACTTTTGATGCGCCCAATAAATCTTATGGCAAAATTCCAACTGAGGACGATCACACTTTGGTGAAATTAGAAGATGATTTTAGAAAACGTTGAAAAAGTCATTATTTAGCAGAATCAAGTTATGAAAGGTAAAAATCCCAATGGATCCAAGTGGAAGAATAAATCAACTAACCACTATTGGAAAAGATGAAACAATGAGACAATTTGCCACCCAAAATTGGCAGAAGAAATCACAATGATTTGTAAATGTTGTTATTCCTCAAGAGGAGGATGAAACTGCCCAAAATTTGGGAAAAGGCCTTGCAGTCTAGATGCAAAACTATCTAGCACTGCAAGAGAACTGGTTCTGCCAGATATCTAAATAGAATAAAGCCATCAGCAGGACCAGCTCACGTTGCAACTGGGTCCACCAAGAGAAGTCCCGAGGTGTTAGATGAGATCAGAAATGTGAGGCAATTAATCCAGAGAATAGTGGATGAAGTTGGATAATCTTAAATTAGTTGTTTGATGAGCAAAATGCAAGAAATGCCAAAAATAGTATCTGATCCAGATGACTTTAGCAAAAAAAATATTAACAAATTAATCTGTGCAAATTGGATCATTTAAAGATCTATCAGCAGATTTAATCAAATGTTCAAATTGGCAATTAAAGCTGAGAAATAGGATCTGATCTAGACAAATTTGGATAGAGAAAAACATATCCATTGACAAGAAATAGGATCAGATATTGATGAATTTGGATTGAAGAAAATATATCAAGTTAATCTGAATATTTGAGTCAACAAATAACAATGGAGAGAAATTAAAAAAGAGAGAAAAATGAATTGGATGCCTATAGATGGGACCATTCAAAATTATCAAGTTATAAAATGATGCCTATACAATTGAATATTAAAGGCAATAGGTCACAAAAAATACTTAAAGTATTTATCTTAATAAATATATATATATATATATATAAATAAAAAAAGATATAAAAATAATAAAAAGATATAAAAAATAAAAAAGAAAACAATATTAAAAAATGACTAATTTGAGCAGTGATGCATCTAGCAAAATTCTCACCTACCAAGTGTTGAGGAAGGGATAAATTAATGGGCATGAGTCCCAAGCATTTGGCAGGATCAGGAAGTGCTGAAACTAGATCTACCAGCATAGTCCCTATCAACAAAATGTTGAGACCCATCCTGGGGTTGGTACAGGTAGCAAGGTGCCAACAAGATCTGTCCTGGGGTTTGTACAGGTAGATCAGTTGATCTTTCAGCAAATGATATGAAGATAGGACTGGTGCAGCATGATGTTGTGGAAACTGTGCTCGAGAAGAGGCAGTAATGGATAGCAACCAAGGATACAAAGTCATCAAACTGAGCAAAACATATGGGTATTGAGTGTGAACAGACCTACACTATGCTGGGGACATAGAGATATGACAAACCAAATATGAGCTTCAGCTGAGGTGGCTTTTATTCCTGAGGGTTCTATCTTCTGTTAGATATCTGGTCAAGAAGGGGGATGTGTCAGAATTGCAGATGACCACATAATCTAACCTTTTAACTGAGTATAAGATTTGACAATTAAGTTATAATCATATAGGATCAGCAATAGTGGCCAATTGATGAGAATATTGTTGGGCATCATCCCCAATGATATTTGAGGTTGTCAACTAATGAATTATTGTCATGTATCATCCCTGATAATATTTGAGGCTGCCAACAGATGATAATTTTGTCAGGCGTCATCCCTGATAAAATCAAGCAATAATTTGATATTGGAATAATACCCAATAATTGAATTATAGGGAAATCATTCAGAGCGGAATGGATTGGAGTCATTGGAAACTACCAAAATATTTGAATGCTGGAGGAAGAGTAGAATTGTCATTGGCCAAAACAATTGGTTATATGTACCTAATACCAATTGTTTGGTCCGTTGAACACCTGAGGATTACGCTGCCTAAGAAACCCAAGGCAACAGTACCTGACGAGATATGGTGCCTAACACTGAGGGTCAAACCAGTATAGGAGCACAAATAATTCTCAGTGGACAGCTGAAAAGTTGTGTGCCAATTCCAACTATAAAAACCCCAAATTATTCCCTAATAAAAGCAGATTAAAACTTGATAAAAACTTTATTGTTTAACATTGGTTGTTTAAACATTACTCTTAAGAGAAAAGTGCAAGGATCAGATATCCTTAAGTTAATTTTATCAAAATCTCCACTTGGCTCTGCAAAAAGGGAATAGGGAAAGTGTTCCCTACCAGTATTAAAATATCTTCAAGAGAAAGAAGTACCTGGCTAGTGTTGGACAATACACTCAATGTGGCTTTTGGGGATTCAACTTTAATATTAATCTTCATACTATTATCGCCCAAGTCTATCAAATTCAATCAATTAATCAATGCAAGGATCCATGAATCTGTGCAGTTGAAATCTAGGGCCAGAAGTGAGCCACCAAGCCCAAGATTTTAACAGGAGCATAAGCACATTTGGTTATATTCCAAGTTGATTAAGTAAACTCTATGGTTTAAATTGTAAATGTGAAATAACGTTAATATCTTAGGGAGGATACCCCAGTGGTAGAATATGGACCCTCTACCACTGCCTCCCCGAGTTAGATCCCAGTAGATAAACTTTGGGTAGGGGACAATTATGACTGTGTTAGCATTGTGCACCAATGCCCCAAACCAAGATAGCAAATAGCAAGGCGGTCCTTGGAGTTCCTGGCCTACCAGAATGCCACGCATGGAGGTTTTCCGGGTTTTATTCTCCTTACCCATTAATTTGAACCCCTTCATCGGTGCGGTATCATCTCCAGGTCAGCCCATTTCGAATAAAATTAAAATAACGTTAAAATCTTTCACCTAAATGTAAAGTAGGCTTTTAAAAACTATTGCTAAACCTTAACCCTTTCAATGATTCGATGCATATACGCGTCCAAAAAATGGGGGGTGATGTAAATCTAAAAACGCATATATGCGTCCAATAAAAATGAGATTTATATTGATTTATTTTAAAATTTATCGCATATTCATGTTACGACAAGGACCAAAATGAGCTTAAAAAGAGTGAACATCAGCTAAGAAATCCGTGACAGATTTAAGATCAAAAAACGGATATTTTTTGAAAATCGGTGAGAGGGTTAAGCTAGGAAACAATGTTTTGTTGTGCAAATATGATTTATACAAGGACATCTACTTAGCGCTTTAAAACTACAAACATTTTATATTAGATTTCTGCTTTTATGTTATGAGTGACATGAAAAGATAATTCATTTATAGGAGGCTAATAAAAAGTTCACCTAAACTACGCCATTTTATCTTTACTATCAAAAAAGCACAAAGCGATAAATTTAGTTGTAGTCTGGATTGATCGATTATTATAAAACAGCTAGTTAATGCTTCAGCGCTATTTTGAGCGGAACAAGAGCTTGGTCTTGAAAATCGGCTTTCATAAGGATTAGATCACCTACGGTAACAGACTCAATCTATTCCAGTTCTCCACAATCAAAGATCGTGACCTTTGCCTGTGGTTTTCCTGATTCGGAGCCTTGAGCTTCTATCTTTTTTACCACATCAAGTCCAGACTCAACATAACCGAAAACTACATGCTTATTATCTAACCTGTTGAATAATTAGCAAATAAATGCTTGAATACAGCACTTACCATGATGTTTGATCGGTACATATAAAAAATTGAGACCCATTGGTATTGGGGCCTGCATTAGCCATAGAAAGTGTACCAAGGCCAGCATGCTTCAACAAGAAATTTTCGTCAGCAAATTTTCCGCCATATATAGATTTGCCGCCAGTTCCATTATGATTGGTAAAATCACCTGCAGTAGACTATAAGCTTAAAGTGTAAAAGCTAAAAAGTAAAATTACCTCCTTGACACATAAATTTAGGAATAATCTAAAGGCTGGTTAAAAAGAAAATAAACTCTAATAAATACCCTATGAAACGTGGACTTCCGAAATCCGAACCCCTTTTCGTGCGTACAACTTAAAAAATTTGTCTCGGTATTATAAAAACTTAACTTACAGCGCACGAAAGTTTCTAAGAAAAGTTAGTGAAATCTCAGCATAACTAATCTTACTCGGCAGTTAAGGGTACGACATCGGCTCTCAAGACCATTGTAATTCTACCTGCACTTTCACCACCAATTAAGATGTCAAAGAAAACCCTAAATATAATTTTTAGAAAAAAAATCTTAAAACAAATGTCACGAAATACGGTAAGATTGTCTAAGCTGCATTGAAAAAGGTAAAGTACAAATGTATTTCTTACTTGGGATTTCCAGACCTCTTGGTTTTTTGCTTTTTTGTTTCAGGTCCATCTGAAGTTTCCGCGACCTTCTCTTCAGTCGTTGTCCTGGAAGCCATGTCCGGCATTTCACCAGCAGCATGTTTTTGCAACCAAGTATCCTCAGACCATACTAGATGATGCCATAAAAATCAATGGTTTAAAGGAAGTGTTACCAGCTCTTGAAGAATTATGGCTAATGCGACTTTCTTTAGCAATAGAAACCTTGATAACTTTTCCAAATAGCTCTGATAGATGAAGATTGTCGACAGCTGCTTGTGCGTCAGCTGCAGATTCGAACTCAATAAACCCGAAACCTCTGTGTTCGGAAGCTTTCCATATTAATAAGTAACCTCAAATACAAAATACCCGATGAAGGATTGCTAGGTATCTGTACTTCGACTATTTCGCCAAATGGAAGACAAGTATCATGTAAAACTTTCTCGTTAACTTGATCATCAAACCCACCTATTTTTTGATAAGCTTCTTTATTTCAAAACAACTATAAGAACAAACTAGAAAATAACTGAAGACTAATAAGTCATTTAAATATCTAGAAAACAGGAAACTCAAATAGAGTGGAGGACCATCTAGAACTAAAAAAAACTCAAATAGAGTGGTAATAAATGAAAATTGGAATTACCTATAAATAATGTGCAATCTTTGCGGTCTGGAGCCGAATTATTTAACATGCTTATAAAAGGTGATTTTATGGGTGAACTATTTTTTGCTACGTTAACAAAGTTGCGCTTTTGGTACACACAATGTGAAATCTAATGTTTATTGCCGGACTTCGTCCTAGTAAAGGTGAATTCCAGATTTGGGGTTTCTGATTTATTTGCATCGATTTCGACTTATTGCCAGCATGTAGTACAGCTTCGCCCGCATTTATTAATCAGCAGATGATTCGAATCGATTAAAATAAAATTACTTTGATAGTCAACTAACTGAACTTGAAAATGGTTATGAATAAAGTCGAATCCAAAATTAAGGATTAACTAAAGGATTAGCCATGTTACTCAGCGTTGCTCAGATTTATTAGCAGAAGATTCGAAATGATTATTTTAGATTTTATATTATAGATATCCACAAAAATGCTTACAAAACCATTTATTTAAGACACATTATTTTATCTATCTATAATCTTAGTATATATAAAAATAGTATATATGTGAATGACATAATCTCATGAATGAATGAACCAATAATCACCAAACTTGGCAATTAATACTTTATATATCTGGGAATAGACATAGGGTATTTTTCAAAAAACTAAAGTGATTCTAATATAAGTCATATATAAAATTAAAAAAGTATAAAATTCTAATGGTAATCATATATCATTTTGGCTGAGCATTTTGGTATTATTTGTTTAATTTATAAGTTCATAGGTTTAATAAACAGTTGATAGTTTTTGGGTGTTTAATAAGTTCAACAATTAAACTTTTCTCTCTCGTTGCAATCACATCTGCAACTTATTCAATTCAAGTCTGATTCTAGTTTGATAACCTCACAGAGGAGATTAGTCTGTGCCCATATCAAGGAGCAGTTGGGCAAGTAAGGTAAGAGGAGCAGGTGTTAGGCCCACAGCCTTAAATATTCAAAAATGCCCTGGAGAAACTGGCAGAATAGAAAAAAATAAAAAACTGATAGTCACTATTTCCCCAGAAATCCTCACTTAGTAAGCGCGATGCAACCAGTATATCAACACGCTGCACTCCCAACCACTCTCGTTGGTGGAATACAGAGTCTGTATGTTTCTGGATATCTAACAAATAGCTTTATAGGAAAAATTTTGTGGGGATATACACACTTTTTTCCCAACTGTGGTGTACGTTGCACCTCACTCCATGTCATGCGGTTGGCTGGACCTCAGTTTTAAAATAAGGAGGCAGCAGACAAAGCTGCTGTAGTACATATAATGATCAACCTCCCTGAAGGGTAACAGGTTGTCAAAAACAAATGTACCAGATAGATAAAATCCAACCAAATTTTCCTCACGTTTGACTTTTTGCCTACTATGGTAAAATATACTATTTTGGAGCAGCACCTGAAAGATGGTCTCACTGTATATAGCAAAATACAATCTTTCAAGATGCAATGCTTTATGCTGATACTACACCTGTGTACCAGTAAAGCCATCACAGTTCTGACCCCAACTGAGGAGATTGCAAAGGACCTAACCCAGATCCTGCACTCCACATATATCAATATTAAAGGGCATACCACCCACCCTTTCCAGATAACTGTGGACAGTGCACCCCCATCTGCACCCATTGTGATGCATTTGGCCATAAGGCATACACATGACCTACCAAGGAGGGTATCACATTCCAAGAGCACCCCTTGGTAGCTATGGCTAGTGGAGAGGTGCACTATGAACCAACCACAAGCACCAAAGAGGCTTTCCTGTGGGGAGCACAAGGCTGCTATCTACTAGTAAAACCCATCTCCCCTTAAGAGCGGAAGAAGGCTAAGCAGGCCCGCAGGGCTGCAGCCAAGGAAGCAGCCAAAGTCACCACCGCTATCCCATACTCCTAATGCCAGAAGGATATCAAAACCTTCACAGTGGAAGCAACTTGGGAATCTATTAACCAATCAGATTGGGAAGCCCATGCTGATTGGGCCAACCAATCTGAGGATCCGATGGGTGACTCGATCTCACCCAACCTTTACAACCAAGCTCTGGTTGAAACTGACTTAGTTTCCAACCTACTGAAATTTTTTTGACCCAAACATTGGTGTACCAAACTCATCTGCACCACAAAAAATTTTCTCACCGTTGGGGAAACAAAAGCAAAGGCAAAAGCCAATGTGAACCTCTCTGCTAAAATTAACAAAACCACCGATAACATTGCTGCAAACACCCGTGCTGCTGTGAAGGCCTGTGGGGATCTAGAGGAGGCTAGTGGGCCCAGGTGCCCACCCCCTCACACCTAAGGTGTGATGGGGGAAACCTTCACTTTAGAGATATTGAATATCACCAGACTCAAGGCCTCACCATCCCAGGCTAGGAAACTGAGTTTTTTACAAAAAAATTTACCTGTGGATATCCTGGCCATCCAGGAGTCCCACTGTCCTCAAGGTTCTGAGGATGCTTGTAAAACCATGCTCCTCCCTTCCCTATCCTTTTGGTCAGAGCACTGTGGGGTGCTAGTTCAGAAAAACAATTTTTTTAAATTTTTATTGTTGGAATCCTTCCTCAATGGCTGAATCCTCATTGTCACTTTCTCGTGGGCTGACATGGCGCATGCTATCATCAACATCTATGCCCCAACCTGTGCATGAGAGCATCAGGAATTTTTCTTGTCAGTCAAATCCCTCCCATTACCCCCAGACCCTTTTGTAGTCAGCAACATGAACTGTTGGTTAAACACACCCACAGACTGTTGGCCTTCCTCCTCCCATGCCCCCCAGGGTCATGTAGAACTTCGCGTTCTAAAGGCCACCCTTGGGTTAATAGATGCACTGCCACAGCAAGCCCCGCTGCTCAAAAACATGATGCGCCCCCACATCCACAACAGCCAATTAATGTCCATGGCCCGCATTGACCTTATCCTCACGCTGGCAAAATTTCAATCTCAAATTTTTCACTTCCAAACAACAAAAATTGAATTCTCCAACCACTGGCTGGTCTCAATAACCTACATACCTGTCATAGTGGCTAAGGCCCCACATTGGTGCAAACTCTGCCCTCCTGAACTTGCAACACTAGGATTTTCCACTTGGGTGGAATCAGCAACTTTGGCAAAAGAGTTTGTTACACTGTTTTGCGTGGACCCAATTTCCACATGGTCAGACTTCAAAGAGGATACCATCCGCCACTCTCACCACCTATCCTCCTGACACTCATGAGCCAAATCAGCTGTCATTTTGTGCACTCTGACAGAGTTGGCACACCTGGAGTCCAACATCCCAGACACAGGCTATAGCCTTGCATGGGGCTGGAAGTGGGCAGAAGCAGCCGCCCACCTCAACGCGCTTGAAAGGTAACACAAACATTTTGTTTGTATTCAGTACAGGGCCAAACGCATTACAGAGGGAGACAAGTGCACCACATCCTTTTTAAAAAATTCTTCACAACATTCCAGAGCATGGCCTGCACACAGGTGCAGAGATTGGATGATTCCGTCACAGATACGCCAGCCAAAGTGGCAATCAAAATACAAAAGTATTACTCCAAGTTATACCGATCTGATCCAATTCAGCCAGCTGAAGTGGCAAAATTTTTTGACCAAACCCACATCTGCACCATTTCCTGATACCCAGAATTAATGAATTTGATTACTCCAAATGAACTCTGGACAGCCATCTGCGGTGCACCAAAACGGAAATCCCCAGGCCCAGATAGCATTCCATATGAATTCTACAAAAAGTACTTCAAATATATATCCCCACTGCTGCTTGCCTCCATTAAACAGAGCCTTCTGAAAACGCGCCTCCTACCAGGAGGACATGAGGCCTTTACCGTCACACTCTTCAAGAAAGGGGATAAGCTAAATTTAGCCAACTGGCGCCCCATTTCTTTAACAAACACAGACACCAAAAGTTTAACAAAAATCATGGCTAACCGTTTAGGGACTGTAGCATCTGCCACCATCTCCCCAGAACAATTTGGCTTCATCCCCAGAAGGTCAATTTGGGATAACGTGCACTCTGTGGCTAATTTATGTCAGTCCACAGCCTCTGGGGCACTTGTATTCTTGGACCAATAAAAGGCCTATGATAGAGTAAACTGGGAATACCTCAGGGCCTGCCTCCATCAATTCCGCCTACCCCCTCACTTCATCAACTGGGTAATGCTGCTCACAGAATCTGCGACAATGGCAGTGCGTGGCCCTGACTTCCTAACGTAAGTAGTCCGCCCTCAAAGGGGCTTACAACAAGGGGACCCCCTTAGCCCACTCTTATACTACTTCAGCCTTGACCCACTACTTTGAAATGTGAATGCCCACCTCACTGGGGTCCATGTACCAGGCCAAGCCCCAGTCAAGATGATGGCGTTTGCAGACAACTGTGTGGTTGGGGTGTCTAATAATAAAGATGCACGCGCGCTTGTAGCTCTCATCCAGGAGTATTCCCGGGTAAGTAATGCTGCACTGAATGCTTCCAAAACCGAAATCATCCTCCTTGGTTGGTATCAAACCTGCTGGGCCCCAGCGACCAATACCCAGCCCAGCCCATCTGCTCGCACACGTGTTCGCCCTCCCTGCTCAACCCACACCGCCCCACTAGTGCTCCCCTTCGTACCACGCCCTACCATAGGGCCTGTCCGCCATCTGGGCGTGTGGGTGGAGGCAGGCGGGTACGCATCAACAGTAATGGAAAGTCATATTCTAGACAACGTGACGAAGTGCATCGCCTCCCTCAGAGCCCACCCTACTTCCCTTACTGGCAGGGTTGTTTTAGCCAACTCTATGCTCCTCTCCCAAGTCTGGTTTGGAGCCCACGCCATCCCCTTCTCCCCAGGATTTTTCAAATCCTTGTATGCCCTTCTGCAAGGATGGCTTTGGTCAGGCCGCCCACCACCAGTACGGCTAGAGGTCATGTTTGGCCCTCATCATCATGGTGTCATAGGCCTGCTTGACTTCAAAGCCCATGCTGCCAAGATCCTGGGCACCTGTATTGTGGCCGTTACTGCCCCTACGCTCCCCTCCCAACACTGGTCCTGCGCGGCCTGCTCCAACTTCTCCCGCGCCTTGGGCCTTAACAATCCATCAAACCCCCACTCCTTGATGAAATACCTCACATCACACACATCGGCTACAGGTCCTCATGGGACCAAAACCCACTACAAACGAATCCTACTCTCCATGCGGAGCGCTGAATGGAGAATTCGTATTAGTAGACACACATCTCAGAGAGGCCGCCCCTCTCCTCAGTTCACACAAGAGGTACAGGGTTTACCCATTCAAGATGGCGTGATCCCCACACGCCCCCATGTCCTATCCAGGGTCGACTACCTGGACATGATGGACATCCCTTGCTCCATTGAGACTCAGAAGACTATTTGGAAATATGCACACCACCCTCTGTTGCGGCCTCAAATCCGCTCCCATGTGTGGCGCTGCCTAAGGTGGGTGTACCATATGGCTGAGCGCTCTAACGCTTTACACTCATCCTGCGTCATGTGTGGCCAGTATGGAACGCTGTTCCACTGCCTGGAGAAGTGCCCCACCTCTAAAGTGATATGGCGCGAAGTCCAACGTCTTCTGGGCCAGGATCAAACACATCCCTTCAGTCTGTCAAGAGATATGTTTGCTCTATCAATGGCCTCCTTTCTTCCACCCTCCCTCCATGCTTTGGTGGTTGCAATCGCCATGTGGACTATCCACACGATTGTCTTGGATGCCATCGCAGGCTCCACCCCCACTCTCCCAGAAGCTGTCCACAGTTTCTGGTCTCATTTGGTGGACCACTTTCAGGCGTGGATGTTTGGATACCTACCACCACGTCGCTGACAGCTGGTCTCCTCCTGGTTCCTAGTCTGTTTCATCAAATCAGATTCCTTCCTCCACACGTGTTCAATTGAGGCTACGGCCCCTTCACACATTCCCTCCCCCTCCCCATAGTGGCGTTCCCGCTGGCAACAAGAGATAGCATCGCTTCTCTGGGGTGCCTTCCCTCTTACTAAGTTTTGTTTCTTTCAGGTCAAATTCAGAAGTGTCCGTCCCCTGGTTGGCCTTCCTTGCAATAAATTCAAAATTTAATAAGTTCAACGATTGGTTTTGGGATGAGTAGTAGGCGTTGGTTAATATGATAGGCTTAATGTTGTCAGGTAAGTAGTTGGGTTTTTGGTTGATTAGATAGTTCAATTGTTTTTGACTAAATGGTTGATTTAGTCATTTCGATAGGTTTAATTGATTTTGGCTAAATGGTTGATAATTTAGTTAATATAATAGGCTCAATTGTTTGTGGCTTAATGGTTGATGATTTGGTTAGTTCAGTAGGTTAAATTAATTTTGGCCGAGTGGTTGGTATTTAGAATATTAGATTGGTTTAGTGGTTTCTGAGCTTATTGATAGCTATCTACCAATAACTAATAATTAAAACTTTTTCTTATAATTCTCAGATAAGTTATAATCCCAAGCAAAGTTGGGTTACTTTGCTAGTCTATAATATATAAGGGATACTTTTCAAGCCGTTTCTCTTAAACTACAAAAGCTAGAAATTTTTTGACTTTAGAGTTCTAATCAAATTTGTAGTTTTTCTAAGAAAGTGTTTATCTTTTGTTTTCTAGATATAAGAAAAATTAGTTTTACCTTTACTTAAATAAAGCTCTAAATTAAAACAAAATCAGATTTAACAAATTGTGTTCAAAAAAATCATTCTAAAAAATGAACTACAAATCATGAAATTTGGTATGTATATACAGCTTAGGTGTTAAATTATCATGTAGGTAAGGGATTTTTAAAATTATATTTTAATGACAAAAATTGTAAAATAATACAAATCTATACATTGAAATTAAAGAGGGTATGGCATAGTTGGGATGGGCATCCCACTATTACCCTTCATGACATGTGTTACAATCCCATCATAGCAGAAATTGCATTTTTGTGCCAAGAGGATATCAATACATGTGGATTTGTGCACCATGCCTCGGTCTGACCAAGCAAATTAGCGAATTTAGATCATGTAATCTCAGCCTATCAGAACACATACAGGAAGGTTTTACCCCAGTACTTGGGTTTTGTCCTCCACTCCTATATTTTTGCTCTTTACTCCTAATTGCTTCTATCATGTGGTATATTTATCCCAAGGTCAGCCCACCTTAAATAAAATTATACATAGAAATTATTTAAAAAGAAAAAAAAAGTAAATAAGGCAGGTTGATCTTGGGACAAATAAACCATGCTAAGTTTTTTAGCCTGTACTGGTTTTGAACCTGTTTCAATTAAAACCCAACCTAGAGTAGAGCAGAAACCACCCTGCTATGCTACCCAATCCTCCATAATAATTATATAGAAATTATTTTTCTTGTAATAAAATATATATTATAAAATTTGTTTATATATGCCTCATAGAGTTAAGTTCTTTAGCATGTAAAAGCTCTTTTTTTCACAAACATCACTTTTAAGTCAAAAGTTACTAGACCAAGTTTAGAGAGAATATCTGCCTGCCAGTGAGTACTGCACTTATAGAGCAGTACAACATGGCCAAACTACCCAGCATAAGTAAGTCTATCCACCTGTCTATGCGAAGCACATAGAAACAGATGGCTTGCTTGCAACAATTATTATTTATTTAAGAAGTACATCAAGATGGATGAACCATCTGAATGACTTCCAGACAACCAAGGCCCCCATGCAATTAATAATGGAGAAGTCCCAATAAATGAGAGCACACCAGGTAATAAACTGGCAGCACAAATTTCCACTGACCAAGGCCCCCAAATAATTAATAAAAATTTTAAAAAAAAAGGGAAAAAAGGGAAAACCTTTTTTCCCGGGGAAAAACCCCCCCAAATTTTTTTGGGTTTTTTTTTTTTAAAAAAAACCCAGGGGGAAAAAAAACCCCCTTTCCCCCCTTTTTTTTAAAAAATTTTTTTGGGGAAAAAAATTTTTTTTTTTAAAACCCCCTTTTTTTTTAAACCCTTTTTTAAAAAATTTTTAAATTTTTCCCCCAAAAAATTTCCCCAAAAGGGGTTTTTAAAGGGCCCCCCCCCCAAAAAAAAACATTTTTTTCCCCTTTAAAAAAATTTAAAAAAGGGTTTTTTAAAAAAAAATTTTTTTTAAAAAAAAGTTTTTAAAATTGGGGTTTTCCCCCCCCCCCAAAAAATTAAAAAGGGAAACCCAAAAAAAGAACCCCCCAAAAAAAACCCCCCTTTTAAAAGGGGTTTTTTTAAAAAAAACCCCAAAAAAAAATAAAAAAAATTTTTAAGGCCCAAAAACCCCCCCCAAAAAAAAAAACCCTTTTTTTTTTTAAAAAAGGGAAAAACCCAAATTTTTTTAAAAAAAAAAAAAAAAAAAAATTCCAAAAAAAAATTTTTTTTTTTTTTCAAAAAAAGGGTTTGGGGGCCGGGAAAAATTTTTTTTTAAAACCAAAAATTTTTAAATTTTTTTCCCGAAACTTTTTTAAAAAAAAAAATTTTCCCCCCGGGGGGGGGAAAAAAAAAAAAGGGGGGGAAAAACCCCCCCCAAAAAAAAAAAAATAAAAAAAGGGGGGGGGAAAAAAATTTTTTAAAACCCCCCCCCAAAAAAAAAAAAGGAAAATATTCCCGCCCAAAACCCCCCCCCCCCTTTTTTAAAAAATTTAAATGGGGGGCCCCCCCAAAAAAAAAGGGGAAAAATTTTTGGGGGGGCCCCCCCTTTCCCCCCCCTTGGGGGAAAAAAATTAAAAGGGGGGGGAAAATTTGGGGAAAAACCCCCGGGGGGGGGGAAAAAAAAAACCCCCCCCCGGGAAAAATTACAGTAAGGTTTGACAATAACACAAATTTTTAAAAAACATGATACAAAATCTGACTCCTTTTTATTCCACAATATCTCTCAAAGTCTTACATGATTTTATCAATCAAGTACCAAAAGATTTAAGAATGGAGCGCGTCTCAAACTTTTCTTTCTTATTGCAATCACTTTTGCAACCTATTCAATTCAAGACTGAATCTAGTTTGATAATCTCACAGAGGAGATTAGTCTGCGCCCATGTCAGGGAGCAGTTGGGCAAGTAAGGTAAGAGGAGCAGGTGGAAGGCCCACGGCCTCCAACGTTCAAAAACGCTCCAGAGAAACTGGCGGAATAGACAAAAATTTTAAGAAACTGGTGGTCACTATTTCCCCGGAGATACTCGCATGGCAAGCATGATGCAACCAGTACATCAACACGCCACACTCCCAGCCACTTTTGTCAGTGGAATTTGGAGTACGCGTGTATCTGGACATCCAACAAACGGCCTTATGGAAAAATTTTGTGAAGATGTGCACACAATTTTCCCAACCGCGGTGTACGTCGCACCTCACTCCATGTCATGCGGTTGGCTGGACCTAGGTTTTGAAAGCAAAAAGGCAGCAGATGAGGCTGCGGCGGTGCGCGTAGTGGTCAACCTCCCCGAAGGGCAATGGGTCATCAAAACCAAATGCACCAGATGGACAAAATCAAACCAAATTTTCCTCACGTTTGACTTTTTGCCCACTACAGTAAAACGTGACATTTTGGAACAACACCTGAAAGATGGTCTCGCCATATATGGTGAAATACAATCTTTTAAAATGCAACAATTCATTTTGATGCCACACCTGTGCACTGGCAAAGCCATCACAGTCCTGACCTCAACTGAGGAGATTGTGAAGGACCTAACCCAGATCCCACACTCCACTTTTATCAATATCGCAGGGCATACCACCCACCCATTTTGGGTGACTGTGGACAGCGCACCCCCCATTTGCACCCACTGTGATGCATTCGGCCATAAGGTGCATGCATGCCCCATCAAGGAGGGCGTCACATTCCAAGAGCACCCCTCGGCGGCCATGGCCAGTGGAGAGGCGCACTACGAACCAACTGCAAGCACCAAAGAGGCTTTCCCATGGGGAGCACAAGGCTGCTACCTACTGGTAAAGCCTATCTCCCCGCAAGGGCGGAAGAAGGCCAAGCAGGCCCACAGGGCCGCGGCCAAGGAAGCGGCCAAGGCCACCACCACTATCCCACACTCACAATGCAAGGAGGACATGGAAACCTTCGCGGTGGAAGCAACTTGGGAATCCATCAACCAATCAGATTAGGAAGCCCATGCCAAGCGGGCCACTCAATCTGAGGATCTGATGGGGGATTTGATCTCACCCAATTGTTGCACCCAAGCTCCGGTTGAAACAGACTTGGGACCCATCCCAACTGAAAATTTTTTTGACCTGCTCAATGGTGCACCAAACTTATCTGCACCACAAAAAATTTGTCGACGTTGGGAAAACAAAAAGTGAAGGCTAAAGCCAGTGCAACTCTTTCTGCAAAAATTAACAAAAACCCTGATATCGTTGCTGCTAACACCTGCGCTGCTGTGAAGGCCTGTGGGGATCTAGAGGAGGCTGGTGGGCCTGGGTGCCCACCCCCTCGCACCTAAGGTGTGATGGGGTAAACCTTCACTTTAGGGACGTTGAATATTGCGGGACTCAAGGCTTCCCCATCCCAGGCTAGAGGACTGAGTTTTTTACAACACAACTTACCCGTGGATATCCTGGCCATCCAGGAGTCCCACTGTCCACGAGGTTCTGAGGAAGCTTGGAAAACAATGCTCCTCCCATCCCTATCCTTTTGGTCAAAGCACTATGGGGTGCTAAATTAAAAATAATTTTTTAAATTTTTATCCTCAGAAACATTCCTAAATGGCTGAGTGCTTGTTGTCACTTTCTCGTGGGCTGACATAGTGCACGCAATTGTCAACATCTATGCCCCAAACGGTGCACACAAGCGTCAGGAATTTTTCTCATTGGTCAAATCCCTCCCTCTACCCCCAGACTCTTTCCTAGTTGGCGACATGATCTGTTGGCTAAACACACCAACAGACCGGTGGCCTTCCTCACCCCACACCCCCAGGGTCATGTAGAACTGCGCGTTCTAAAGGCCACCCTCAGGTTAATGGATGCACTGCCACGACATGCCCCGCTGCTCAAAAACATGATGCGTCCCCACACCACAACGGCCAACTAAGGTCCATGACCCACATCAACCTTATCCTAACGCCAGTGAAATTCCAACCCCACATCTCCCACTTCAAAACAACGAAAATGGAATTCTCCAACCACTGACTGGTCTCACTAACCTACCACCTACCTGCCACAGCTGCTAAGGCCCCACATTGGTGCAAAATCCGCCCCTCCGAGCTCGCGTCACCAGGATTTTCCACGTGGGTAGAAACGGCAACTTTGGCAAAAAAGTTTGTTGCACCGTTTTGTGCAGACCCCATTTCCACATGGGCAACTTTCAAAGATGACACCATCCGCCACTCTCGCCATCTCTCCTCCAGATGCTCACGAGCCACATTGGCGGTCATTTTGCATGCTCTGGCAGAGTTGGCACACCTGGAGTCCAACATCCCAGCTATAGGATACAGCTCTGAATGGGGCCAGAAGTGGGTGGAGGCAGCCGCCCACCTCAACGCACTCAAAAGGCAACACAAACATCAGGTTTCTGTTCAGTACAGGGCCACATGCATCACAAAAGGCGACAAGTGCACCGCACATTTCTTTAAAAATATTTTAGCACCATGCCAGAGCGTGGCCTGCACACAGGTGCAAAGATCGGATGATTCAATTGTGGATACGCCAGCCAAAGTGCAATCAAAACACAAAAGTATTACTCCAAGTTGTACCGATCTGATCCAATTCAGCCAGCTAAAGTGGCAGAATTTCTTGACTGAGCCCACATCTGCACCATTTTCTGATACCCAGAAATAATGAATTTGATTACTCCAAACGAACTATGGACAGCCATTCGCGGTGCACCAAACTGAAAATGACCAGGCTCAGATGGCATTCCATATGAGTTCTACAAAAAGTACTTCAAATATATATCCCCATTGCTACTTGCCTCACTTAACCAAAGCCTGTTGGAAACGCGCCTCCTACCAGGAGGACATGAGGCCTTTACCATCACACTCTACAATAAAGGGGATAAACTAGATTTAGCCAACTGGTGCCCCATTTCTTTAACAAACACAGACACCAAAATTTTAACAAAAATCATGGCTAACCATCTAGGGACTGTAGCATCTGCCACCATCTCCCCAGAACAATTAGGTTTCATACCCAGAAGATCAATTTGGGACAACGTGCACTCTGTGGCTAATGTATGTCAATCCACAGCCTCTGGGGCACTTGTATTCTTGGACCAACAGAAGGCCTATGATAGAGTAAACTGGGAATACCTCAAGGCCTGCCTCCATTAATTCCGCCTACCCCCTCGCTTCATCAACTGGGTGATGCTGCTCACGGAATCTGCAACAATGGCAGTATGTGGCCCTGGCTTCCTAACAGAAGTAGTCCGCCCTCGAAGGGGCTTGCGACAATGGGACCCCCTCAGCCCACTCTTATACAACTTCAGCCTTGACCCACTACTGTGAAATGTGAATGCCCAACTCACTGGGGTCCATGTGCCAGGCCAAGCCCCAGTCAAGATAATGGCGTTCGCAGATGATTGTGTGGTTGGGGTGTCTAATATCTAAGATGCACGCGTGCTTGAAGCTCTCATCCAGGAGTATTCCCAGGTAAGCAACGCGGCACTGAACGCTTCCAAAACCAAAATCATCCTCCTTGGTCAGTTTCAGAACTTCTGGAACCAAGCAATTAATTCCCAACTTGGCCCATCTGCTCGCACACGTCCTCGCCCTACTAACTCAACACACACTGCCCCACTGGTGCTCCCCTTTGTACCACGTCCTACCATAGGACCAGTACGCCATCTGGACGTGTGGATGGAGGCAGGCGGATACACATTAGCAGTAATGGAGTGCCGTATTCTGGACAACGTGACAAAACGGATCGCCTTTCTCAGAGCCCACCCTACTTCCCTTACTGGCAGGGTATTTTAGCCAACTCTATGCTCCTCTCCAAAGTCTGGTTCGGAGCCCACGCCATCCCCTTCTCACCAAGCTTCTTCAAATCCTTGTATGCCTTGCTGCAAGGATGACTTTGGTCAGGCCGCCCTCCACCAGTACGGCTAGAGGTCATGTTTGGCCCCCATCATCATGGTGGCATGGGCCTGCTTGACTTCAAAGCCCATGCTGCCAAGATCCTGGGCACCTGGATTGCAGCCGTCACCGCCCCTACACTCCCCTCCCAACACTGGTCCCGCGCAGCCCACTCCAACTTCTCCCGCGCCTTGGGCCTCAACAATCCATTGAACCCCCACTCCCTGATGATATACCTCGCATCACACACATCGATCACAGGTCCTCACGGGACTAAAACCCACTACAAACGAATCCTACTCTCCATGCGGAGCGCTGAGTGGAGAATTCGTATTAGTGGACATAGAACCCAAAGAGGCCGCCCCTCTCCTCAGTTCACACAAGAGGTACAGGGGCTACCCATCCAAGATGGCGTGATCCCCACTTGGCCCCATGTCCTATCCAGGGTGGACTACCTGGACATGATGGACATCCCTTACTCCATTGAGACCCAAAAAACTATCTGGAAATACGTACACCATCCTCTGTTGCAGCCTCAAGTCCGCTCCCATGTGTGGCGCTGCCTGAGGCGGGTGTATCGTACAGCTGAGCGCTCTAACACTTTACACTCATCCTGTGTCGTGTGTGGCCAGTATGGAATGCTGTTCCACCGCCTGGAGAAGTGCCCTACCTCTTAAGTGATATGGCGCGAAGTACAACGTCTGCTGGGCCAGGATCAAACGCATGCCTTCAGTCTGTCAAGAGATATGTTTGCTCTATCACTGGCCTCCTCTCTTCCACCCTCCATCTGTGTTTTGGTGGTTGCAATAGCCATGTGGACCATCCACACGATTGTCTTAGATGCCATCGCAGGCTCCACCCCCACCCTCCCAGAAGCTGTCCACAGATTTCGGTCTCATTTGGTGGGCCACTTTCAAGTGTGGATATTTGGATACCTCCCACCGCGTTGCCGACAGCTGGTCTCCTCCTGGTTCCCAGTCTGGTTCATCAAATCAGACCCCTTCCTCCACACGTGTTCAATTGTGGCTATGGCCCCTTCACACGTTCCCTCCCCTTCCCCATAAGTGGCGTTCCCGCTGGCAACAAGAGATAGCATTGCTTCTCTGGGGTGCCTTCCAAGTTACTAAGTTTTGTCTCTTCTGAGTCATATTTGGAAGTTTCCGTCCCATGGTCGCCCTTCCCCGCAATAAATCAGTTATAGCAATATACTGATTACTATTAAGAATGGAGCGCGTCTCTATTTGAAAATTTTAAAAATATAAATAGATAAATTAGGTAGCATCCAAAAAGACGTTCCCCACCATCCTTCTCACCCATAATTCTCAAAACTTTCTACAATTGCAACCTCTGCATATGCGCAAAAACAAGAATTTACTACAGCTGGAGAAGACCTGTGAGTTGAAGGCCCAAAGAGAAGTGCAGTTGACTGCTAACCCCCAAATTATATATAAAGATCTGTGCTCCACTTGTGAGATGATGCCTAAATTGTTTCCCTATTTCCATAGTTTCTTAAAAATACCGTTCTCCACTCTGACATTTTCAGGTCTTGTTTTCATAAACTTCATATTGAACCATAGCATGCATCACAGCTAACATGCATTTATAAAAGTAGTCTACCCCTTGTCAGCTAGAGGGCTTTTAAGCCACAATAGTACTAGTTGCTTGGTTACTTAGGTGTTTCTATGGAATACAAGTTAATTACCAAAGCAAACAGTAATCCCCTAGACTTTACATTTAGGCCAGTTAGATTTACAAATACTGCAGTTTAGTGTGGACCTGACAGTAATGCCCTTCCTTACCTCCAAAGCCTTTCCTAAATTTGTGGGGTTTTTCTGACTGTTAAATAATTTCATTGTTCAGTACCATTGGATGTCTACCACAACATTTTTCTTAGCGTGTGATTATTTCCTACTCAAAGTTGTCCATTATCTGTCCCAGTTATAAGAATTTCAGTCACCTCCAGTGTTTAATATCTATCTTATCAACAAGAAAAAACATATCCTGCAGTTGAGAGACCTGCTATCCATGCAGCATCGCCTTGTACTTTCCAGAAAGAGATGTAACAGGTGGCAAAGGTATTTTGACCAATTATGGAGCTTTTAATTCACTAACCATAGTAATTTCCTCTCATTCCTTCCTTCTATTTTTGTAGGGGAATATCTGTAATGCCCTATTTCTGGGGAGGTGATGGGAAATTTCAGACCCAGATCACCAGGGAATTTACTACAAAAACTAAAGGAAACAAGAATCTTGGCATAACAGTTCTCTTGACTGATGCTGAAGCTCAAAAATAGCCTCAAAGCTGTAGATTAGTGGAGATGTCAAAAAAAGAAAAGATAAGGCAAACATAGACTACTTTATCGAGCTATAAAGTGTCAATATCTATAGGGCATTTAGGGACATGGTTGTCAGAGTAACAGCTGATAAAGTTTAGACTGGCCTGCCAGTCAGGATGCAAAAGCACCCAAAATGATAGCCAGAATGCCAGGGCATTACTGCTTGAAAGATGTTTAAACGTGCTAGAAAATAAGTAACAACGGAGTGCTGACAGACTATGATTATAAAAAATTCATGGCGAGAAACTAAAATGTTGCCGCCCAGGGCCAATGTGCCTGGGTTTAGGGAGTTGCAAGATTGGGTAAAGTTCCATAAAGATCTTTACACGATATACCAAAGTGACTATGGTGAGGACACAAGTCAATAACGTGGCTAGGAAACCCAGTTGATACATGGGCTGCAGGGCCACATTGCAGATGTCACAGGGGTTAACAAAAGAAAATTTAGTCTTAATTAAATAATTAAATTTGAGCGTGGGAAGATTTTTATTGAATTTATAATAAGAGAACTGACCATCAAATTCCTCACTGTGTTATTACTTCTTATTAAATAATTGATTTGAGGAAAATCTTAGGAAAGTGCATAATTGGGCCCTCGAGATTTAACCTAGCCTAGCGAACTTTGAGCAAGGGGGATAAAAACAAACTTATCTTTGAACTGAAATTTCAAAATAATCTGTGGCAGGCCAAGTCACTGTCAGTTTGTCCACAAATGCCCAAGTTGCAGATTTACTGCAATTCCAGTAATTACTGCAACGGCATCTTGCCTAACAGGCAACAGGAACCTCCAAAGGCCACCCCATGTAGGGTGGTTCCAAGAGGTCAGAACAGTTTCAGGGCGCCCAACCCACCTGACCCAAACACTTTGGCATCCGTTTGACCAATTGGGATTCATTAAACTAGAATTTGATGCTTCCAGGGAGGGTTTTGAACTGGCAGTAACATTTTTCAATAGTCCAATGCCATTGGCAAGCTTTTCCAAAGATTTGACACTAGATGCTTTATTTTCCAGAAAGTAAGCACCCATTTGGCTTTGTTGCCTATGTTATGGGGCTCTTGGGCTGTGATGTGAAAGGCTTGTCGCCATTGACTTCATTTGAACCTTTTACCCCTGGGGAAGCCAACTCTCCAATAACTTGCACAAATTTTCTTGATCTGCAAAAATCAATTTGGCAAAAGTTTATACTGGGATAGGTGGCGGAGTCCTCAAAGGATAAGCTGTTACCCGCCGCTTGTCCACCACATGGGCAAGGTCACCCTTGGAGACAAGAGGGGGAGCTGGCCTTCTCAGACCCTTTCTGATGGGAAAGGGAATGCCACCCAGTCTAAGCGGAGGAGGCGCACCCCCCAGACTTACATTATCCTTCCATTTTCCCAAAGAGGGAGTGCCACCACCATGAAATTGAGCAGGAGCAACATTCTTATGGGCCTTGGGCAACTTGATCACCATCAGCATAGCGATTTTTGGAGGAGGGCAGGGAGTATCAGGATGGGTAACATGGAAAGCTTCAGTATGTACAAACAGTTAGAACAATCCTGAGCGCTTGTCCAGCTATTTTTTGTAGGCCAAATAGCCTTTCCACGCGAAGAGATATTAGACTGATCATTGTGATTTGTAGGAAGCCAGGATGCTCTCTACTTTAGCTTTCTCTACGCCATTGATCACAAGGGATCTGGTTCCAATGAGATCACCCCCTTGAATGGGGACAACTGAGACACATTGAGGACTGGATGTTGCTTCCTTTAGGGCATCAGTTTTCAAACGAAAGGCACCATTACCTAAGTCCTCTTCCACTAAATGGGGACACAAGTATTTACTTGCAAACTTGCGCAAAGGTACCTGCATGCACAAGTGTGTGTCAAGAATGACGTCTGAACATGTTTTTATTTCATTTACCAGGAGCCTCTTCTGATCTGCAAATCATTTATAATTATTTATGGCCTTATTTAAGTTTTCCTGAACCAAGGCCTGTGTGGCACAAATGTGGCGAGTATGATTGGCTGCTGCTGGTATCTCTTGGCGAAGGCAAGGTCTGACTGAAAATGATAGCTAATATCACAAGGTCGCTTCATATAGGGAGAAGCCTGTGGATGCATGTGTCCCATTATTATATGCAAACTGTGTGAGAGGGAGGTAGTCCACCAAGGTATCTTGAGATGTTGAATCATAGCACAATGGTACTGCTTCAAGATCTGACTAACCCGTTCAGTTTGTCCATCTGACTGTGGATGGTACACAGTGGAGTAACAGGGCGTGATCTTCAAGATCACCAAGAACCTGTTACAAAATCATGCAATAAATTGTGGACCACAATTGCTGAAAATTTCCAATGGGAGACAGAACATCAAAAGCACATGGAGAACAAATAGGTGGGCAGTTTCATTGGAAGTAATAGTGGAGGAAAATGGGAAAAATAAGGAGAATACAATGAAGCAGTCTACAACCACCATGACCGCTGTGAGCCCCTTGGAGATGGGTAGCTCAACAATAAAGTCCACGTAAATTGTGTCCATGGCTCCTTTGCCTTCTGCAAGGGGTGAAGAAGACTATTCCTAACAGAACAATCTGATTTGGCCTGCGCACAAGTCACACAGTCAGCAATCCATGCTGGTACATCCTTTGACAAGCCCAGTCAGTTATAGGTACATTTCACTAAATTCAATGCACTTACTATTCCATAGGTGACCAACTGCGGGAGGACAGTGATGAGTCTGAATTACTTCAGCTCAGAGGGGAGGGACCCACACCAGCGACATGAACTGGATGAGCCCCTCGGCCAGAGAATATAAAATTTTTTTGAAGTTGGTAGGGACAATTGCTCCAAAAGATCCACCCCTTTTGCACATGCCATTTGCACTTCTAAGAACTGCGAAATCAAGGGCGCATCCAAGGCTAAGTCTTCTGCCAAAACCACAGGTGGTATAATGGCTAAGATTTGGGTTGGATAAATGACCGTGATGAGATCCACTTCATTGGAGTCATCTGGGAAAAGGGCAGAATTGCAGCTTAATAAATCGGGAATAAGATTTAATGCTTCTTTCACAAACTCATATCTGATCTTAAAGATGAACAAATTCCAGTAGGTAAGAGACTGCCAATGCACCAACTTCTGTGGCTTGCAGAGATAGAGAAGAGATTGGTGGTCCATATGCACAGTTAACTTGTGCCAAGCGCCTTGCAAGTGATACCGCCAGTAGGTCAAGGCCAAAGCCACAGGTGCCAACTCCTTATTGTAGATGGCCCAAGATTGCTTAGTGGCATAAAAATTATGGGAAAAATAAAGCGACCAATTATTCCAACCCATCGTGCTTTTGGAACAAGACAGCCCCTACTGCAACGGAAAATCATTGAATGCTACAATATAGGATTTATAGGGATCTGCATGCTTAAGGATGGGAGGCGACAAAAACACCTCTTTAATTAAATTGTATTCCTGCTGGCACTCAAGCATCCATAAAAAGGGAATGTTCTTACCTGTTTTTGGATGGAGAGGGGCGGCTAGCTGTGAGAGCATGAGAGAGAATTTTTGGGAATAAAATGGTACACAAGAAGCTTCTCAATTGCTTCTGAGTCGTTGGAGTTGGACACATATGAATGGCATCCAGTTTTCTGGGTGGGATGGCATACTCACCTTTCAAGATGAGATTGCCCAAAAATGTGACTTATTCTCAATAAAATTAACATTTTGACAGTTTGACAAACAACTGGACTTGTGCAGGACAGCCACTACTACCTCCAGGTCCTTTGCATGCTGTTGAGGGAAGGGAGAATGTACCAAGATGTCATCAATATATGCAACCGTGCAGGTGAAGTGGAGGTCCCCCAGCACACTATTGATCATCCTTTGGAATGTTGTGGGTGCATTCTTCAGCCTGAAAGGAATCACTTGAAATTGGAATATGACTCATCTAGTCTAGATAACCATAAGCCATTCCTGACCTTCCATCACCAAAATTTTATTGAATGCGTTCACCAGATTGAGTTTTACAAAACTCCCATGACTTTGAAATCACTTAACCAATTGTCTGTTCCAATGGCAGCGTCAGAGCAACACAGATAAAGTTAAGATTGGTATACCAGTCAGGATGAACAGGCATCCAAAGAGAAAGCCAGAATTCCAGTGGAATTGTCATGCAAACGATTTTAAGATTGGTTGGGAGATTGTTTACAACGGAGTGTCAACAGGCTGCTAATAAACCAAACAACTTGTTAAATAACCCAGCTATTGCAGCCCTAAGGCCAATGGGCCTGTTCATAGGGATTTGCGAGATTTGGGGAAGATTTGTGGGGGCTTTGACATGATAAGCCCCAATGATCGGAAAGAGGGCCAAAGTTAACAATATGTTGGGGACAGCCAGTTAATACAAGGCCCATGGGGTTCATTGTAGATACATGGGGTTCAACAGGAAGAAAAAGAATTTAAAGAAATAAATTTGGGTTCAGGAAGATTTTTTAGTAAATTTAAAATAAGAGAATCGACCATCAATTTTCTCAGTGTGTTACAAATGTTTAATTAGATGATCAATTTGGTGAATAACTTGGAAAATGCGGGATTGGGGCCATTAATATTTGACCTAATCTGGTGAACTTTGGGCAAAGGGAAAAACAAATTATTTTAAACTGACTTTAAATTTTCAGCAGTGGAGTGAGTCACTGTCAGTTCATCCACAGATGCCCAAGTTGCCAATTTTCTTTGATTTTAATGACTGGATCTTTGGCATCTCACCCAACGGGCTATAGGAACCTCCCATGGCCACCCCAGGTAGAGGTGGTCCCAGGAGGTCGGGAATGGGTTCAGGGTACCCAACCCATCCACACCCGGTCGCTCCAGCATCCATTTGGCCAAGCGGGATTATTGGAATAGCATTTTGATGCTTCTGGGGAGAATTTTGAACTTGTGGCAACATTTCCCAATGGTCCAATGCCATTGGCAAGTTTTGCCGGAGATCTGACTTTAGACACTTTATTTGCCAAAAGTACGCATCCATTGGGCTTTATTGCCAATGTTTTGAAGCTCTTAAGCCTTGATGCTAAAGGCTCGTTGCCATTGACTTCATTCATACCTTTTACCATGTAAGTATCATAGGTGCATTATCATGCATCCCTTGATAATTAATGGCCAGGGGACCTGAAGCTCAAGAGTGTTGGATATTATCTAAGAGCTTCTTTTGGTCATGAAGTCTTATACCTGAAACTCTGTCTGGTGTGACAGTTAAAAAATTACAATTTTATTTTAAAATTGAGAAAATTAGAAGAAAAGTAAATTTTATTAGCCTAATAGCCACAATATAAAGGATATAGGGAGATGTCTTGGTAAAAATCCAAGAAATCCAAGCTTAGATCTATAATTTAATACAAAATTGGGGATTCTGAATCAGGTCAATTATCTTGGTCAAATAGACATCGCTCGCTGCATGAATCAGGTTTGAAACCTGAGATTAGAATGCTAAGAGGGAGCAATAGTTGACTGCATAAGTTGGGGATTATACCCAACTTTAAGAGTAACAAATTTCTTTGGGGATTATCGCTGACTGAAATTTGGGCTATATGGTTAGATCAGGATTATTTTCTGTCAGCTGACACATCCAAGTCTAATATTTGGTAGGAATCCTGACAACACCCCCTCTTGATCTTGCAAAGGGGGGAAAAGGATGGAGAAAGAGAATATGTACGCAGTTTACAAATGTACTTTGAATAGCCTCTAAATTTGAGTGTTCATTGCCCTTTCTATATATGACTCAGTAAGACCTAACCAGTTGGTGCCTAATTTGTTGTTATGACCTCCAGGCCGGTGATGGTAGAATAGGACTAGGTCACCCAGTTGGAATGTGTAAAGGGTCATTCTTATACTTAAGATGAGCCGTTTCTCTACTAGTTGTAGCAGACAGGCTTACAGAAGCCATGGCCTGAAGTCCGACTATTTCATTTTCAATAATTTGCATAGTGACTTCAGGGCTTTGGGGGATGCTTGGTCAAGCATAGCCTGTACTTTAGAAGGAAGAAAGGGATTTCTGCCATACAACACTTAGAATGGAGACATCTTGGTTATTTGATGATAGCTTATCCTATAGGTCAGAATTTCACAAGGTAAATATTGAAGCTAATGAAAGGGGTCAGCCATAGCCATTTTCTGGAGTGTTGCAGTTAGAGTACCATCTTCCCGATCTACCATTCCTTTGGTTGCAGGATGGTAGGGGTGGAGAATACTTGGGTGGTTCCCATCAGTATAGCTAAATCTTTCACCAGTGTCAAGTGGAAATTTTGCCCATTATCATAAAGAACAAAGTTAAGGCACCCATCTTGGGTATTAATCCATTTATACAAAAACGTGGCGGTAGCCTTTGCCAAAGTTGAGTGTAGAGATACGGCTTCATTCCACTTAGTTAGATGGTCCACGGCTAGTAGGAGGAACCAATGACCATTAGAGGCTCGGGGGAGAGTACCACAACATAAAATGTTAATAGTGTGGAATGGTTCAAGGGTGGAACCAACGGATGTTGTAATTGGGGATTTATGTCCAGCTTGGATTTTACATACCAGGCATGACTATTTACATCCTGGATTGAAACAAGCAAACCTTCCCAATAACATTGAGTTTTAAGCCACTGGTAGGGTTTTCAAATTCCCTGTAGCCAACTTTCTCATGTCCCTCTAATATGACATTAGTTCAAGCCAAAGGTTGTACATAGGACACCCACTTTTTAGACACAAGTTTGCACAATTAGCCATTCTTGACTTGACGAGCCAATTTTTTTGCTAATTCCTTTTGAAGGGATGGTGATTGGTCATTCCTTAGATGTGATTGGGTTAGAGAGTCATAGAGCGACCCTCTTCAGGGTCCATTAAAGTTAATATGGGAAGCTGATGTAAGTCCCAGGGAACGCCCTCTGGGTGTCAATTGGGCCATTTTCTCATTTCTGAGTAAGAAGGCACCAAAGAGGATGGCTGTACCCCTCATTACTCAGGGCGATCTCAATCACATAGTAGATGAGCGCTGGGTAACAGCTCTCCCACTTTGGATCCTGCTTCCAGTACCCACACTATCCTTGGCAGAACTGTTATGAGGAATTAGTGAAATCTGCACTGAGATCACCGAAATGAAATTGATCATAACCAATTCAAGTGGCAATCAGCCTGATGCTCAGATTTTATATGGTCAAAAAGGTATGAAGACTGATCTATCAGTCAAAATGCCTGACAGTTGCAATTTGTTTAACATGATGATCGGAAAAATCTCCCCCCTCCCAAATCTGTTGGGCATCACCCCCAATGGGCAGGTAGTAGCACTGGACACCATCGATGAGGTTTCAAAGCTTCCTGCTGACAAATCAGGTGTAGCACCTGATGCAATGCCACTGACCAAACAAATAGCCCAGCGACTGAGCATGGGTGGGTTGGGCGTCCCAAACCCATTCCCAACCAAATGGGTCCACCCCTATGTGGGGTGGCCTTGGGGGATTCCCACCACTCATCGGGCTAAATGCTATCGCGCCAACCATTGGAAACGTAGCTGAGCCTTGGTTTGAATATTCAAGGTCAAATTGACAGTGACTCAGCCCACTGCCAAATTTTTTGATGTCAGTTTCCAGGGAACCAACCGGCCTTTTTAAAATAATTCACTAGTCAGGTCAAATTTGTGGGACCTGATCCTGGCTTGTTTCCCCCAAATTTACTACTATTTAATCGGTTGCATTGCACTGAGAAAATTGTTGGTTGAATTTTCTTTCCTAAATTTCCATAAAAAATCCTCCCCAAAATTTAGTTTTTATATGTTAAAAATTAAGCTGCCTTATCCGCCAATGTTCTTGTACCCCTTGGGGTTAACGGCCATGTGCATCTGGTACTTTATTTTGTGCTTATATGAAATTCTGGCTCACTGGCAGATATTGGTGGAACTCCTTTACAGTTCCATATTTGTCATATCAGCAGCAGTGCCTTGGGCATTCTGGTTTGCTGTTCGGATGTTCTAGCATCTGGGCTTGCAGGCCAGTCTAATTTTTACTTGCTGTTCACCTGACATAATCGACCAACCATTATCCTCAGCCATTTCTGCCTTTCTCACGTGTATTGGCGCAGCAATGGTCCC
>JAKSZP010004591.1:0-46704 GCA_022478985.1 Massospora cicadina
TCTGCGATCCATCCCCCTCCCCCAAAGAGGCGACATAGGCGAAATCATCCTCAAATCAAGGACAATCAATAAAAATAAAAAGTATAAAAAATATATCGGTTTTCTATGCAATTTTAAAACCCTTTTTTCCGCTATTTTCATCAATCTTTATTTTTTTCTTCTTTTTTTCAATGGTACTTGACCTTGTTTTAGTTCAGCTATCCGCCTTTTTAATTTATTCCTCCAAACTGGATCCTAGGTATACTTAGGCCTACCAGTTTACAATGATTCAGAGGTCTTACTTTTTTAAGACTTAACCATCTATATTGGTCCAGAGGTCCTTTTTTTGGACTTGACCAAATCATCAGGACATAACAAACTTAATGGTTCAGCGGTCCTTCAGGAACTCTTTTTTTCTTGATCCATCACTTTAAATACTTAGCTTGGACTCTATTTACTAACCTTTCATCCAAGAGGTTCTTGATAGAGTAGGCGTCTGTCGCCATCTTAGCAATAATCTCAAAATGGACCTGAACATAACGCATCCAATTTTTTTCTTCCCCCAAAACCATGCATACCGCAGTAGGCAACTCTTTTGCCTATTTAGTATTCTAATAAGGCTGGCCAGTTCTTATCATCCATCATTTTTGCTTTTATCCTTTTCTTCAAAGTCATATTGAATGCTTACAATTGCATTTTGATCATGATATTTGTCAAACGGTTCATATACTGTTCTACACTCATCCCTGATGTTGGTTCCACCACCAAATATAAAATTGGTGGCAACGCGGCCTTCCTTTAATATAGCATCTCAAATGACATCAAACCCATTGTCATATGATGACTGATATTGTAGGCAAATGTCACTGAACCCAGGTATGTTCCCCATGCAAAAGTTCTTCCTGTGACCAGCTTCCTCAGTGTCATGGCCAGCATCCAATTAACTCGTTCCACCAGTCCATTTATCTCCAGCTAGTAGGGTACAGACACAATTCCTCAAAACCATCATCTCATTTAACTGCTGGATCACAAGAGATGTGAAGTTTGTCCCATTCTTGCTCAGAAAGACCTTCGGGAATCCATTCTGGTATACTACTTGATCCAGGATGAACTTTGCAGTACTGGTAGCGTCTACTTTCGCCAGGGCCTTCATTTTGACCCATATCATCAGAATATTGATCGCAACTATTATATCCTTGACACCCCCTGTGCTCATCATCAGCAGTCCCATCATGTTGATGGACACTGATGCCAAGCAAATCCAGGGCGGACCAGTCAGTATCCAGGCATATTTTTATGTTGCTTGTGCAACTGGCACTCCACACAACAAGCTAGATAGTCAGCAACATCATAGTTGATTAATTCCTTGTAGTACTGCAAATATGGTCAGTTTTTTCTCAGGCCTCCATGCCCGACAACTTTATGAGTGGCTTGAATGATAGCTGCTCTTTCTGATGGCTTTGGTAATAGTAACCGTTTACCATTAATTGTCTTAAAAACTTGCCCATCTATGGGCTCAGTGCTTTCCATTGATATTTGAAGTGCACTTTGTATTTTCCCTGGGGCCTATCCCGAATTCTCTGTAATAGCTCGTCCGCTTGCTGTTATACTATCTGGACCATTGGTAACTGCAATAAGCCATCCTCATTCTGATAAGAAGCCCCCACTCAGTGTACAATCTCATAATGTAAGCCTGCAACTTCAATGCCCATCAGGCCAGTCATCCTTCTTGTTCATAAAAATTGTGAGGCCAACGCAATGAGGAGTTGTCTGTCACCACTTTGAAGTGCATTACATGGATGTACACCCAAACTGTTTACAGGAATATATGACTGCAAGGCATTCATGCTCAGTTATAGTGTAGTTCCTCTCAGCAGTTGGGAGTGTCTGGCTCACATATGCCACTGTATGTTCTTCCCCAAGTTCATCTACTTGGCTTAATATGGCGCCGATCACCATCAACATAGCATCAGTTTGTATAATAAATTCTCAATTGCGTTTGGATATTTCAAAATTGGAGAATCTATTAAGTAATGGCGTAACTAATTGAAGGATTTCTGCGCTTCTTCATTCCATACAAATCCTTTCTTTGTATCCTTTAATAGATAAAATAAGGGCTCAGCAATTCTGGAAAATCTTGGATAAATCTTATATAGTATCTAACCATTCCAAGGAACAATTGGATATCTTAAACACTCTTTAGTGCAGCCATTTGTTCATTGTCTTCGATCTTCTTGGCTTGCAGCTTCAGTCCACTAGAGTTGATCATGAATCCCATATATTCCAACTCTTTCTTACAGAAGTGACACTTCCTTGGCTTTATCTTTGGGTTATCCACAGAAAGTCTCTTGAACACTTCCTCCAAATAGTGTAAATGGTTAGCAGATGTTCTACTGAACACATTGATATTGTACAATTACACCATGATGCATGACAACTCCAAGTCATTTAATAAAGCGTCCATGGCCCTCTGGAACGTCGCAGGCACATTGCATAGACCCTAGGCATCCTTGTCAGTTGATATAGCCCATGCACTGTAATAATTGCGCATTTTTCTTGTCCTCTCAAGGCAAATCAATTTGCCAATATCCTTATACTAGATCCATCACGGGGAAATACTTTGCTTCCCCCAATCAATCAATTGCATTATCAATTTTTTGGTAGGTGATACAAATCCTTCTTCATAATCTTATTCAGCTTCTGGTAATCAATCATCATCTTTACAGAGCCAACCTTTTTCTTCATGATAAGAATTGGACTTTCCTACTTTTTCTTTCCACTTGATCTCACTTTTGAGCAATTTATTTAAAAAAAGTTTTTTATCCACCTTCATCTGGCCACGCCCATTTCCTATTCAATGTCCTCAGATCCGCCGCCCTCCACCCCATTGTGGGGCAGCGGTGCTCCACCGCCTAGCATTTTCCACCCAGTGGGCAAATGCATTTGGACAGGCTCAAACAGACCACCCACCTCAGCCAGCCGGTTTATCCCCCCATGGGACTTAGCGCTCCACCTGGTGCGCATCCACCCTTCTCGCCCCCATCCACTCGCCCTCCCTTGTTCCACCATTTGATTTTGCCTCCGCGTTGACTACGGGCATTTATTCCCATATGCCAACAAGGCAATTATCAATCTAGCAATTACAGTCTTCATGCCAGCTGACTTTATCAACTTCTGCCCATTTAAGGGCTACTTTGATATTGGGTTCCAAACAGAGGAGGATGCTGCAGCTTCGGCGATAACTCCTTTAATTTACAAAAATACCCCTATTCCCACTACCCATACTCGCCTCCCTTAGGACACCACCCTAATGGTGTCATTTGCGAATCTCCCGTCCCACCTCCCGCCCTAAGTTTTATATGACCAGTTGGTCACAGGGCTTATGGCTTATGGCACTCAGCCCAACCTCATCATTGCAGTACCCTCTGGTGCAGAGCGCCTCGCTGCCCCTCAAGCAACTGCCACCATCATCCCACACCACCCTGCTATAGCCCACCCAAATCCCCCCGTGCTAGTGTCACAGCAGCGCCAGAGCATTTCTTTTGGGCTCATATTAATAATGGTTGGCAGATTTGTCCCCTCTACTTTGGGCTTGAACATGAAAAAAAAGCTTTCCCACATGCCACTTCCGCTGATGCAGCTTCAGAGCCCCCCTCCGCGGGTCCTGTATGGGGCACTTTGCTGCCCCCTCCCACCCTCCATTCTCATTCAATGGGCCAGAATGGGAAATCGGCCCCCCCAAATCTTCCAGCCACATTCTCCCACCTAAACCACCCCAGCCAATCAGAGCCAGGCTTGGACCACCCTTCACACCCAAGCACCCACCATTCGCCCACACCCACCCACCTAACTTCTAACGCCACTATACTTGGAACCAAAATCCATGGGACCTATTGGCAGAGGTTGAAAAATCAGGTATCGTTCTCATTAGTGAGCATTCCAGTCAACCTCTCAGCCAATAAGATTATGGTAAGGCCAAAATTTTCCTTCCTGACTTTGATGAAATCCCACCCCCCAGACATTTCACTCCTCTGCCCAATGCAGCCCCCTAACAAAGTAACCACCTGCTCGCCTTAGTTGTGGTGGCCTCTCCATGGTGCCCAACCCTAAGAATAGCAGTGGCCCAATCAGTGGCTCAGTTCCAGCATAGCCAGCCCACCCTCTTCTTCCCCCCTGACTTCCCTGAATCTACATGCAGCGGCATCTCAAAGTTATTTGATGATGCTGAAGTTGCTGTCATGAATGTTGTAACACTTGCCAAATTCAACCCTTTAGCTAAAATCACCCGCCACAGTATCTCCCTTTTTGCCAAACTTCCCAAAGTCCACAAAGAAGCTGAAATTCTTGGTGAGGCATATGTTAAAGCGCTTATAACATTAATCTTAATGATGAGGTGGAAAACTCATACTACACCAACTTCCACCCCCACTATGCGGATGCCCCAACGACCTAGCTCTCCACTTTGTTCCACTACTTTAATAGAAATCACATGATTGGGGCGCATTTGTCTGAAGACCAACCCCCCAACCCCCCCTCACCCTCTGCCATGGTGGGTTAGCAGTTTCCGCTCCCCGCCTGGTTAGTTGTTTTATTTCTTTCCATTTATTTTTGATCAGTTTTTTGGTTTGATTTCAGTATTGTCCATCCCCTGGTCGGTATACCTCGAGTAAATTTAATAAGAATTGGCTTTTCCTGGGGACTTGATGATGGAACTAAAAGCCCATGCTTCACTAGTTTGCTGATTTCTTCTTCCACTACCACTTTGGCCACCTTTGACCATCGAATTGGTCTCATCCTGATTGGCAATTTTCTTCAATATTGACTTTGTGGATCACATATTTCATGCATCCCAAATCATAGTCATCCTGGGCGAATACTTACTGTTGTTTTTTTTAACAATTCAAGAACCTCCTCTTGCTATCCTTCTGTCAGATCAGCAAGTTGCTCTCAATCAACCAATAGGTTGATACTCTCAGTTACCTCAACTGGTACTCCCATCTCATTGAGGTCCCAAAATCATGAACTTTACTCAGTTTGGCCATTGGGATTAGACAAACAAATGTGACAATCTGATTATTCTCAATCTTCATCAGTTTTTCACTTGATTTCGCCTGGAGAACTCGAATTTCTTCATGACCCAGCAATATTATCCCAGAAGCCACCCAATGCTCTACTCTGGACTTCTTCCAGGGGCTTCCAACCTCCCCATACAACAGCTCAGGTATCTCTAATATCAACCCCATGTTGACTATCATTTGTGATCCTGGCGGTATGGGTTTCAAATTCTTGATCCTCCGTGGTTTTCACTGATTTTCTAGGATTTCCTTCAGCATTTCTAATCACTTCCGGCCAACTAGTTGGTATTATATTGGGACAATTCCATCATTATATCAAGCTGATGAAGTTATTTTTTCCATTTCTTGCTGGAGCTTCCCCATCCCTCTGATAAACCAATAAAAACGTCTGACCCAATATGGTCAATGTATTATCCTTGAAGATACATTTAACTCTATACTTCTATATAAATTGTGTCCCAATCAGAATATTTTATTTTTGGTTCGCCTAAACTATTGCTGGTGCAGATACCACAAAGGATCCAAATTGAAGTGGCAGAGTGCTATACGCTTCACATGAGATGGTGGTATTTGGCCCAGCTGTCCCGTACTCCTTCTTATGTTCCAAGTCAGGCGAGATCACTCTCCTCTTCACCAGCTTGGTTGAGACAATATTAATGGGAGCTCCACTGTCAACAAATGCCCTCACCTGTACTCGATTCACTAGTATATCTATATACATACTCTTAGAGTATTCTAAGATTAAATTTAATGAGTTTATAGAAGCGTTATTAGCTGGATTGAGGGTGTGAATGATTTTTGCAATAAACCAGGAAATTATTCCTTGATCACATTGAGGGTGATTGATAGGTTTGCCTCATTTAATTGAACTTTGGTCAATTATTTTTGATTTTCTGCAGCTCAATAATTGTCCTCTTTTTGTCAGGCATATGGCTAGGCAACTTCTTTGATTATCTCAGGGTTGATCCCCTTCGCCCTGGTCTTGTTACCATGCTCATGTCCAATTTTCCCCCTTGATACAGTTGATCCTGTAAGTCTTCATCCACAAACAGATCACTGATGTCAATTTTCTTGTGCATAATATTGGGAAGAACAGGCTTCTCCGAAGCTCTAGACTGTTCCTCATCTAAGCTGCAGGCCCTTTTCCTGACTTCTTTGTGGTTGAAGACTCTTTCTCTTGGACCACGTTGATTTGATCCTTGGGCTTCTTGCAATGTATAGCGAACTGTCCTTTATCTATGCTTTGGTAACAGACTTTCTCCTTCTTATTAATCTGTTTTAAGTCTTCAGGCTTATCCCTAGCACAGTTTAGTTATTCATCTTCTTAGCACCTTCATTCCCCTCATGGGATTCAAATTTATACTTGGTTTTATTTGAAACTTCAGTTTTGGGGCATTGAAGGTTGATCCCAAGAGTTTAAATTATCTACCATCTGAGAGGTAGTAATTTCCATCGCAAACACAGAAGACATTATTTGGCGCAATCATGGTAGGGCAAAAGGGCCACTTTTAATGCAATTCTGGCATCAAAATCATCCAGCAATTTCGCTCCAACCAGGGTTTGCAATTCCTGGTTTAAACAATCGGCAAAACTTGCTAAGAATTCATCTTTATGGAATTGAATGCCCATAAACCTTGTTTCCACTTTGGCATGCGCGTCAGGATTTTAAAATTCTCTTATAATGGCTGCTTTGGCCTCTGCGTAAAACCAGCTGTCCACCTCCAGGTGGTGCAACGCTAGGTTTTGACAATCAGTATCTAGGCAATTCATCACTGTCAATGCCTTTTGACAATCGCCATAACCATACATTGTCATATCAGTCAATTAAAAACTCTATTCGTTATCCCAATAGAAAGTTGGCAATTTAGGTGTCACTTTAAATTCTTCCAAAGTTTCTCTAGCCACCTCTCTGGGCTCAGCTACTCGGCTTGCTTGGGGAGTGATTTGGGTGTCATCTCTAATATAGTGGTAAAAACAGGCGGCATATTTCTTGAGGTGGTCATCTTCCCAATTATCATACAGGGAGTTCTTTCTTTGGCATTGATCACCACATATGGCTCACGTTCTCATTTTTGAGTCTTTAACTCCTTGATATGTTAAATCAGCCTCTCAATATCAGTGCTGAATGCTCATAAACAAATGCAATCCGCTTCTCGCTCCATTTTAAGATTTAGACTTCTCGGATTATGTCCCCTTCTTTCTTCTTTAAATTACGTTACTTTTACAATTAGCTCATTACCAAAACTCACGACATTATCAACCCCTTTCTCCATCTTGGCGACTCTTTCTTTCAAGGCTGCAAAATTTCAATGATCTGCTGAGTTTAGCGCGTCCTAATTAACAGTTGCCAACTCCGTCCATAGTTTTCTTATCTTACCTATATATGACATCAATTATAAGTTCTTCTACTCAACTACACCCCTGTAGTAAGTACCACTTTGTAGAGATTTATAGGTTTCCTGATTAATCTAAGCGAAGAACCCTTATAAATATACTATTTCGCAGGTTCAGGTTTTATGCAATTCTCTGCGTTGTATGATAGGAGTTGATATAATTGTTGATAATAGTATGGCGACTATTATTTGTAGCTAAATGGAAGTCCTAGATCATGTTCCAACGCTCAGCCAGTATTTCCTCTCAAAATACTTATGATTTCCTGAATAGGGATTTGTTCCCTCATACCACCTAACTTGATCTATGCTCAGATCCCTGTCAATGATTTCTCTGGTTTGACACACTGTTGGCAGTAATCCCTGATTTGATTCAGCTTCTTCTCTGGATCCCTGCTCTTATACTTACTCTTTATCTTAAAATTTCTCCCAATTATTGCACACAGCAATAATATCCTTTAGAAGAACAGAACTCTGAATGGATTCCGAAAAAAGCTTACTAAGCTAATACTCTAGTAAAAGTAATATGCTAATTTAGATATTTGTTAAATTATGATCTGCAAATTTAATATATTTTATTAGTGAATTCTTTAGGGAATTTATAGTGGGAAATTTGGTACCCAACCATCAGTTGGAACCTCCTTGATGAAGAGGCAGCTATTGCCATTGAATACCCATTCTTGTCTCATCAGCGATGGTCTTCCACATCCTAGCTAGGATTCCATCATTAGAAAGCCTTGAGACTTAAACAGAAAGTGTTGGAAAACGAGTCCATAACTTTTTCTCACAATCCAAGCGAACCAACCATTTTAGGCAAGCGACCTTCTTAGGTAATGGGACTTGTTACCCATTATGGCAGGTCGCAAACTAACTGATTAATTTGCTAGTTGCAGGAGACATCACTTGCCTCACAACTATCTTCTTAAATTCCCAATTGGTTGGTGATGAAACCCAACCAATTCCAATCGCTATACCTGATAGTTAATCAACTATCAATTGCCCCTAATTTTGTTAACAACTCTGCCTGATGAATACTTAAGCATTCATCCAGATCGATCCCTGATGGATCTGACCAGGCGAATAACCTAATATCCCTCAACCATAGTTACCCCAAAATCAGGGTCAACCAATATCCAATTCACTTTGCATCAGGAAATTATCCTCTAGCGATCCCTGGTAATCTATCCAGCTATTAATATGGGCAAAAATTCCAACAGGCAAATGCCTCTGAAAGGAGCAGTTGTTGGTCCATTCTTACTCTTAAGTTTTAATAAAACTGATCTTACCCAAACCTACTCCACAAGCTCCATCGCCTTTTCCAAAAAACTTTCTCTTTACCCAGCAAAGTATGCAGAGATCTGCATTTTAGGGCGATGGTCATTATGTTGGCCCTCCATGCCATCAATCTGGCGGCCCACCAAAAGGTGATCATGATCCAAGAATTTGCCATAATCTTATTATGTCAATTTGTCGCTTCTGAAGAGATTTCAGATCCGCTGAACTTTGCAATGACCTGTTTCCACTCAGCACCTGGTGGACCAGCATCAGGTCTGCATCCCATTTTGCAAAATAGTCAGAGAATTTGAGCTACTCTGCCTCACCGATCTTCTGATAGTTTGGCGCAATTTTGTGGAATGAGGTCATCTCCACTAATTGCAATTCTCCGTTTGGAGGCGAGGAATCACTGTCCACGCAACTGCAAGGCGGAGACCAGATAATGGACCATCTGGGCCATTTTGCTGAGGATCAATCAAGTCAAAATTAATTTATTAAATTGATCCACCATTCTGGCGAGTTACCCAACCTCACCACTTATCACAAACCACCTCAATGGACATCAGACAAGGCCTAAGGCCTCTCAATAGCCAGATACAATTTGATTAAATTCAATTTGTTAACTCAATCAGAATTTCAAAATTTTTGAGAATTTTATGATTTTCAGAATTTCTGTTATGATGAATCCGTCCAAGAAGGTTTGGAAAAAGAGCCCAAAGGTCAATAACTGCAAACGCAGATGGATTGGTCATCCTCTTTGGCTCTCACCCTTGGAAGATGCCCTAGAAAGACCTGTGGTTGCCCCCATTGCAGCCATTTAGATTGCTATGGGCCTTTAGTATTTTCAGTAACTTTTTTTCCCTCAACAGATAAATATTCTATCTCTCCTACAACTGATCAAGACTGTTATGCCCTTGGCATTCTGGGCTTTCCACTGGGTTGTTACACACCCAGATTGGAGACAATCTTTCTTTAATCAGCAGATTCCATGACATGATGGACAAACCGAACAGGTTTTTCAGATCCTGGAACAGTACTTGTGCTGCTATGCTGTAACCATGAAGATTACCTAGGCTAAGAACCTCCCTTTTGCTCAGTTTGCCTATAATAATGGAATGCATGCCTCTATGGGGGCTACCCATATGAAGCAACCTTGGGGTACAATTACTCATTTTCAATCAGTCCATACATGCATCCAGAGGTTCCATCCGCCGCGGATCATGCAGAGCATATTCAGACTACCCGGTCTTTGGTTTGGGATCATCTTACCAAAGCTATAAGTGACTACAAGCGGTTTTTAGATTGGAAGTGGCTCCCAGCACATGAGATTGTAGTAAGTTCATATGGTATGCTCAACACGCGTCCTTTGAGGATGCAGGTGCCTTCATGGAAGTTTGCAAGTAAGCGTTTGGGTCCCCACTTGGTAAAGAATAGTTAGGGAATGGTGCTTTCCGGTTGAAATCACCACCTCACTGGAAGCAACGTCCAGTCTTTCATGGATCTCAGATGACCCCATATAAGGGGAAAACCCCTTGGATCCTGAGCCAATAGTGATTGAGGATACAGAGGAGGCTGAAGTGGAGGGCATTTTAGCATCCTGCAAAAGTTAAAGGTCAGTTCATTATCTCATCACTTGGAAGGGCTACACAGCTTCTGAGAACAGTTGGATCGAGGCTTGTTGCGCAAACTGCTTGGAGCTGGTCGAGGCTTTCCACGCCTCCCACCACAAAGCTCCCCATCCCCCTCAAAAATTGCTATGTTAATGGCGATCAAGTTGCAAAAGACCCACAAAAATGTGGCTCTCACCAGTTCCCTGGTGGTGGCGCCCCTCCTTTAGCAAAAGGGAAATGTAATGTAAGTCTGGGGGATCATTTTCTCTGCCTAGATTGGGTAGTATTCTCACACCCCATTAAAAATGGTCCTAAGAGGGCATCTGTCCCCCTTGTCAACCAGGGTGACCTTTCCCATGTGGTAGACAAGCGTAGGGTGACAGGCATCCCTCTGAAGATTTCACCACCAGTTCCCACAATTTCATCTACCGAAATAGTATGGAAAATTGAAGAAATTTGCGCAGAAATATATGTAAAACCTACTCCCAAGGTGACAAGCCCAAAGGGCGTGCACATTCAAGTAATGAAGTATGGAGGTCAAAACCCCAGTCGCACTTTCCAGTGGTCTTGAGCCACTGTGAAATTATGTGGTCAATTCAAAATCTGCCTTCAAAACTTTGGAAAAAATTCCCAGTGGTCTTGACCTATTAGTCAAGAATGCTTGATGCCAAATTTGTGGCAAATCTTACTAATGGCGTCAGAGCATTGTTGAAAGTTCACATTTACACAAAACCCTCCCCTCTCACATTAAGTTCATCACTTTAAAAATCCTGCTTAGCCAAACAAATGCCCAAGTGACTGGGTGCAGGTGGGTTGGTATCCAAAACCCATTCCCGACCTCTTGGGACCGCCCCTATGTGGGGTGGCCCTGGGAGGTTACCTTTGCCCATTCAGTAAGATGTTGTCATGTTAAACATCAAAAAAATGAAAATCCAAAATTTGGTTGTCTAAGGCTGAATCAGCAGCGACTTGACCCACCAATGACCCTTATAAAGTCAAATCCCATTAGGTTTGATCTTATATCCCCCTCCCTCAAATTTCGCCAGGGTAGGTCAAAATTCAAAGGCCCCTTTCCTGTGCTTTGATTAGTTTCCCCAAATTTGACCACTATCTAATCAGTCATAACATACTGAGGAAATTGTTGGTTAATTTTTTTCCTTTAATTTTTCAATAAATCTTAAACTTTGAGCCCAACATGATTATGAACTTTAAACCATCCATTCTGACTCACTTATTTCAGCAACCCACGGGCCCCAGGGCCATGTTTGTCTGCTTCGTCGCTAGGTTTATATACACCACTATGGCCCATGGGCACCCACTGGCGAAATTTTTCCCATTCTAAAAACAGTTGCTCAAGTAACAGTGCCTCTGGCATTTGGACTTGTCAGTTGGGTGCTTCAGTACTCAGCTTGGCTGGTCGGTCCAGCGTTGGACCTCTGAATTATCTAACTTTTCCCCCACTTTGTCAGAAACCAAAGTTGTTACTAGGGGTACATACTAGCCTCTCCCGACCTCTTCAGAAGAACCTGGAATTGTCACTGGGGGTAGATGCTTGCCAATCCCTCTCTGGTGGCATGCTCTCACCACCGCCATCTCCATGCACACACCCTGATCTGCTGGAGCAGCCCTTGCATGGTCAGATAGGGGGAAAAGGGCATTCTTGGGGGTACGCTTTCACCAACCTCTCATTCCCAAATGGTTTAAAATCACCCTAGGTTGCAAGGGGTATGCCTATATATTTGGCCTTTTTAGTGCAGTATGGGAATACATTGTGATCAAGGCACAGAGGGTGCTCCCCAAACTTATACTATCCTTGCTCTTTGAACAGGGAGAGCACCGCCAATGGGAACTTGGTTAAGTGACATTTTTATGGGCCTTCAGGGGCTTAATTACAAAATCATGGTGACTTTCTGGGGTGGATGGGGATCATTGGGATGGGAAGCGTGAAAGGCCTCCATAATTCGCCACAGTTAGTGCAATACTGGGCGCTAATTCAACTGTTATCATATGGCGGGAATCCCTTCCAGGCCACCGGTTATTGGAATGAATGGTGAGACTCAAGAAGCCAAGATTAAGTTGACCTCAGCCTCGTACAATCCTTCAACCATGATAGTAACTTGTTACTCCAGGATCTACCCCTTAAACGGGGTCAACTGTCACATGTGGAAAACGGGTTGTTGCTTCCAGTGGGCCAAGAAGTGTAAACAAAACGAAATATTGCCCAAGTCTGACTCCACCACATAGGGATTGGAACGCTTGCTTGCAAATTTTCAGGAGGGCACTTGCATCATTAGGTGACATGTGTCAAGAATGACATGGGACCTCACCGTGATTTCATGGTCTGGTAGACGATTTGGTCTGAGAACCTCTTTTAATTACTGGTAGCTTTGTTCAAAAGCTCCTGAACCATAGGCTGGGTGCGCTGGATGTGCTGCACATGATCTGCTGCGGTTGACACCTCCAGACAAAGACATGGACCCACCAAAAACGAATGGCTGTACCCTAGCATGGCCTCATACAGCTAGAAATCAGTAGACGCATGAATGCCGTTACTATAAGCAATTTTGAGCCAGCTGAAGGTCATCCGCTCAAGTATTATGTAAGCCGCAGCATAACAACGTAGGTATTTCTTGAGAATCTGATTCAACCACTTCATTTGGCTGTCTAACTGAGGATGGTATGCAGTTGAGCAACACGGCGTAATATTCAATATCTTCAAGAGACTTTCAGAATGCACCGTAAATTGTGACCCACAGTCAATTATGAACTTCCGCAGTAACCTGAACATTGAAAGCCCATGACGCACAAAGAGACAGGCCATCTCTTTTGAGATGGAAAAGAAGGACAGAAAATGAATAGTGCGAATTTAGTGATATGGTCCACGACCACCATAATGGTAGTAAATCCATTGGATCTGGGCTGATCAACTATGAAAATAATGGACCCCAAAGTCCACAGGCCCTCCGCCTGCTGCAGGGGATGAAGGAGACAATTATTACCTTATCTATCTGGATTAGCCCGCACGCATGTCATGCAATTCATGATCCATGTCAGATTATCCTTTGAAAATGCCCAGCTAGTTATATGTCCGCTTAACCAAATTCAGACATTTCTTGTTTCATGGGTGCCACTCATGGGGGTCATGGTGCACCCAGACAACTTCGTCACAGAGATGGGGAGCACCCATAGTTATGACCAAAATTGAATGTTCCCTTCCACCAAGGAACAGTGAGACCACTTATGAATCAGAAGTGCCAGCTGATCCAACAAATCCAATTCCTCTGAGCAAGCCATCTGGCATGCTAAACCCCCTAAAGAAAGCGTCTAGGGCCCACCATTACTAAAATTGCAGAATGAGCAATAGCTATGAGCTGAGCTGGCGGAATCACTGTGGTTAACTCTTGCTCATCCATATCCGCTGGGATCAACTTATAGTTGCAACTCAATAAAGTTGGGAATAACATTCAACTCCTCTTTTTACAACTTTTATCCAAAATTTAAACTGTAGATGCCATGATACATCCAAGCCTGATGATGCGCTAACTTCTGTGTTTCAAAAGTAAACAAGAGCTTGATGATTCGTCAGTATGGTCTCCTCATTCTGTGCGCCCTTCAGAAGGTACTGCCAGTGGGTAAGAGACCACGACACGGCATCCAGCTCATAGTCATATTTAGCTCAGGTCTGCTCAGATGAAGCAAATTTGAGTGAGAAATAAGCAACTGGGTGTTCCAAATCATCATGCATCTGCAAAATTACTTCCCTACAGTGGCAGATGAAGAATCACATGCGACAATATACAGCCTAGTGGGGTCCATGTATTTGAGAACAAGAGGCTCCAAAAACACCTTCTTAATGGCATTGATCACCTTATGGCACTCCTTTTACCAGCATAATGGCAAATTCTTACTGATCATGGGGTGCAGCTTTCAAGCCAGCGTTGAAGTGGCAGAGGAGAATTTCTTTAGAAAGTGATGGTGCCCAAGAAGTTCTGCAACTGCTTCTGAGTTGTAGGAGTAGGCCACTTGAATCTCAACTCAAGCTTGCTGGGGGGACACAGTAACCATCTTTTAAAAATAAATAACCCAAAAAGGTAACCAATATTTGGAAAACTCACACTTAGACCGCTTTAAATAATGTTCTGCCTTATGCAATATGGCCAGCACCAACTCCAGGTCCTTCTCATGCTGTGTTGAATTTGGGAATTATTGTAGATATTGTCAATGTACGCCACTGTGCACATGAACCTGAGGTCACCAAGCTCATTGTTGATCATTCACTGGAACGTGAGTCGGACGTTTTTCAGGCTGAAGGGCATCACCTGGAACTGGAATATGCCCCTTCTGGTCCAAATTGCTGTATCGCATTCCTACCCCTTCTGCCACCCTGACCCTTTAATTTATTTACAAGGTCAAGCTTTAAAAACACCTGGAATTTAACGATATGCTGGCTGATTGTCTTCTTGAGGGGAGGGGTAGGGATTGTGAAGTTGATATTATTCAATTGCCCATAGTCATCGCATGGGTGCAGCATACCGTCAGCCTTATAAGAGAAAACTATAGGCGATGCATTAGTGGACGTTTCCTTAAACACCTCTCTTTCTTGAGCATATCGTTTACCATACTTCCAACGCCTTGTCCTCTTGTGCTGTGTAAAAACAACAGAAAGTTGATGTTGATCACACCAACTTTTAAACGGGAAGCCAAACCATATTTGGAGTTTGGCAGAAGTTGATTAGCCTTCTCTAAATTAAAAATATTCTGATATGCCACTAACGCAAGGGGAAAATATGTTGGAATGCCAACTGGAGAGAGGTTCAACGTGATAAAACATTACACCCATTCTGTCATAAGGGTATCAAGAAGAGTAAACTCCCCCACAACGAGTGTTCGCAAAGGACAGCATATTTGAGTCCAGGTTAATTCTCACTTGCTCCTGACGCCACCACCTCACCCCCAGTATAACTGGTAAGAGCAGATCTGGCACTGTAGCAAACCAATCATGAAAACAAAACTGGAATAAAAAGAAAGGCAAAGGCCACCATACATTGTACACAGCCATTGGAGAGGATGATGTGCTCAGCACAGACACTCCTGTATCAAAGTCCAAGTCAATATCTTGCGCAAGTTTTAAACTCATAAAGTTACCCGCTACGCCCATATCTACCAGGGCCTTAACTGACACACTGTGTACACCCAACCAAATATTAGCGGCAGTTAAAAATTAGTAAATCATGTCATTTGGCAACCAAAAGGGATTCTACCAGCTGGTGGTAACAGTTAAAGGATTGGCCAGGGAAACTGATTCAGGCATGAAATTTGATACCCACGCGGGGTACCTTCTCACAGTCATTGCTTTGGGATTCTGACAACAAGGGATTAAGAGGATTGCAAACCGCCTGGTCCCTCACAGGAGCGAACTCACCCACTGGTGCCAGGTTATTGGCAGGCACAACAATGGGACAACGGGACACCGCAACACCATCTGGAAAAAATGCATACCCTGAGAGCTTTGATCAAACCAGTACTCCCATTTAAGACCTCTCCAGTAGGGAAATGTTTACCAGAGCCCCCACCCCTCCTTGAGACCCAATGGATTGTAGCACCGATGGAGGCTGCTGTCATGCACATATGGTCCACCAACATCACCTGCGTGGCCCAGGCGGCATGCTTTGTGGACATGGGGCCCAAAGATGTGCGGAATGCTATCATGACCACATACAATGGGAGTCAAAGTTCAGTGTCCTGGCACAGAAAGGATCTATGAACGAGGCCAGATTGGACGCTTCAGCTCCAGGGAAAAAATGGATCAGGAGAGCCAATCACGCCACTGTTGCCTTCACAACTGCTGACACTAGCATAATTAGTGGGGTTTAAACCGCCACTTGGTTGACTAATCATAAGATTCCACTCACCCATTGGCGAGTGTCACCTTCCACAGCATCAAACAATGACATGCTCCGTTGAGCTTTCGTCAGGGAAGAAAAGCTGTGGCGTTAGCTGAAAATCGAACTTCAGCTCAGCAAGGGCGTCCAACACCTGATTAACAATATCCACTGAAGTGGAAGATGAGTACACCCCAAGGGTGGGATGAGGCTGGGTTTAAAACCTTTGGATGAAATGCTCAGTCAGGAGCTCCTCACCACCCCCATGGGAGCACCAAAAAATTCACAAACTTACAACACAAACAGCACAAAACAGAGCAACAATTGTAGGTCCATGTGGTAATTTGAGACCACTGCAACACCAACTTCAAATAGAAGTATGGAAATGGCGGACACTAAGGTTCAGTCAATAATGCCACAGAAATGGCAATTAAAATTTGAGACTTGCCTGCAAGCCAGGGTGCATGAGCTCCCATAAGGCACCCAGAATGCCGGGTGCAGTGCCATCCAAACAACTTGCTATTAAGCGAGGACTGAAGTAAATAGTGGGTGGCAACTAGTGACCACCGTAGCCACCATACCAGCCAGTAACCAAATTGTAGCCCCAGGCTGACATGGATTCAGCCAAGGTCAGCTCCATGGAAGCCCTAGTGGGCCCAGGATGTGCAGAAGTATCACTGGTTTTAGAGCTAGTGGCAATGTCATGGAACCTCACCCAGCGGGAAGAAGTAATCTCCAAAATTAATAGAAACGTCGTGACGCCAGAGGGCGTCCACAAGTGGGACATCCCCAACAGGCCACTTGCTCAATAACCACATTCAAAGAGGGTAGCCAGCAGCGACACTACAACGGCCACCAAGGCTAGATATTAGCAGCCCTAAAAACATAATTCTAGGTAGCTTCAGCAGAAAGTAGACATTTTGCAATTGAAACATTTAACTGGAAAGGGGATTTGTTTATTAAAAAATTGAGAATTAACTAACAATTTGACCAGTGAGGGATGGTTGTCTTAAGTACTATAGGGCTTAGGGAATAACTAGGAATGTATTAATGCAGCTATCACGTGACAACCAATTTTGGAAGAACAAGGTTTGACCACAAATTCATATCTAAAACGACCTTTTGCTAGTCAGCTGACTCTTATTCGAATTTATCCACTAAATTTTTTTAATGTGATTCTGCTTAGTGGGTCAGCAACGCTTTGTTTGATGGATGACTGATTGCATCAAAGATCACCTTATATGGCCAGTCCCATTGAGTATCAATGGGGTCTATCATCTCTGACACCGCCAGAGTTGGACCCCCAACCTATCTCTTTTTTCTGCCTCTTTGGCGGAACACAAAAATTTTGCTGGGGTAAGTACTCGCCTCTCCCCACCTTTTTGGTGAAACCAAAAATGTCGCTGGGAGTAGATACTTGCTACTTTCTCTCTGGCGGCATTCTCTCACCACCGCCACCTCCATACATAAACCCCTGATCCGCTGAAGCTCTTGCTTGGTCAGACAAGGGTAAAAAGGGTAGCTTTGAGGGAGTAAGCTATTGCGCACTATTCTCCGCCACATGGGCTAAATCGCCCTGAGTTGTTAGTGGGACAGTCACTTTCTTGCCCTCCTTTTTGATGCAAAATGGGATAGATTGTAATTGAGGCACAGAGGGTGCTCCCTCAGACTTACAAATTACACATAATTGTTTACTCATTACATGACCCCAGACAAATGCTGCTATATTCTATGGTGACGACAAGCTTTTTGTAAAAGTAGATGTTTTGCCTGACTGTCATCCCCTTCACAAATCTGCCACAAAATTAGTAGTGATGCTTACAGCACGTGCTCCTTCTCCAAACAAAACATCTGGCATAGCCCCTCTCAGTTAAACACAATCTTTTTAAATATGGGCAAAAAGGTAAATAAAACTATTCAAAATTATATTGTGGTAGTGTGGAAATAAAGTCTAAGATATTTTGCACCAATATTGTAACATTCACCACGCTCCACAACGCCCACATCCAAGCTGGAGAAGCCCTTGCTATATATAAAATTTTTGGCTTATCATGTACACATCTTTTTCAATACTCCGCCCTTAGAAATTAATTAAACGCACACAGCTGATGCCCCTACGCCATTTCCCAGACTTGACTGTATCTTACTCTGAGATGAGGAAAAGGCAGCTGGTAGAGAGCCCCTAATTTCACCTCCCCTCCTGCCATGGTTGAATAAGCAGTTCTCTGCTTCCCACCTGGTTTTTTGTGATTTTTAGTTTGTATTTCAAAAATTCTCACTTTGTGCATTTTGATATTTGCTAGAGTTTTTTTGTATTTTTACTTTTTGAAAAATTGGTAATATTAATCTCCTGGTCAGATTACATCAAATTATTAAGATTTTATGCTTAATACTAGTTTACTAAAGGGGGCATATACCTAACATAAAACTCAGGAAAGAAATATTTGCTAGGATTTATTGGTCTGTATTTCTTTTTTAAGTAAGGATGTCAACTCAACTTTCAAAGCTGCATATTTTGAAGACATATCAAAGCTGTAATTTGAACTGAACAGCTGTTCAGGGTCTTTAGCAAGGATGGACCGTTTTTTAGATTGCAGGGTAGAATGGTAATGGGAACCAAAGGGGAGTTACACTGTGGATTGCTCATATGTGCAAGTTCACCCACAACAGGATGTTTGGGTGCATCTTGCTCAATTGCATTATGTTAGTGTTAGGATGGTTGAATTGTGTTCTGATTTTGGATCATGCTAAGTTAATGTCAAGTCATTGAGGTGAGTTCATGCAATGATAGTATGAGGAATCCATATTGGATTGCAAGTGACTGTTTGTAAAAATCAAGCTAACAACCTCATCTACAACACAATGAGTTTTCAAATCTAATATATTGAAGAGCACGCTAAATACAATGGGCAACATAACACAGAGGGCGGCATGTAACGCCTAATAGTTATAAAATGCTGTGGAATATTGCAATCAGGGCAGATTCTGAGGATCAGCGATGATTATATTGACAACGTAATTAAATAGCTATAAAGGTGTTTGACCAGAAGCAGACCCTAAGAGACTATTGCTAATAGGGAGGGGAATTTGGTTAGACCCTGATTGATGCCTAAGGCATAGATACCATGTAGCATGCGATGATTTCTGAGTCAAAAGGTGTGTAAAAGATTTGAGGAGAGTCATTAAATTTTTGGGTCAAACTAATCTGAAAGATCAAGGAAAGAGGTCATATAGGAAGGGTCAGTGTTTTAAAGATTCTTAGAAACTTTAATATTGGTGTGAGGATAGCTCCAAGTTGAAGCGGATAATTTCTGTTGCTTAGTGGGTAACCAGTTGACCTGATATCACCTGATCTAGACTCATATGACAGAGGATTTAGGCATCTAGGGCTTTAATTTTTGAGAAATTGTCAAGAGTAAGATGGTACTCTGGACCCCTCTGGTATCCCCTATACTATACCAACTTACTGAAGACCCCTTGCAATTTCTATAAAAGGGAAGAAGCGGAGATGTGGGCGCAGAAAGGGAGCTTTCTTGAGGAGGAGAGCTGTAACACATCGCTCATCTACCACATGTGCCTGGTCATTCTTCTAGTGAAGGAAGGACAGGAGGCTTGGAGCCCTTGTTGCACCTTAAGGAGTGTTTGCTGTCATTCAGGCAAAGTAGCTAGGTCTTGTGGCTTACATACCATTTACTTTATAATCCAAATATACCTCGCATTCTGAGTCCTGGATAAGGGCGTAACTCTTGTGCCTCTCTTTAATCTTAAGTGCGAGAATGGCAGTCACCTTTTTGGGAGAACATGGGGCTTTGTTACGGTTTTTATAAGATTTTTCTACCAGGCCTTTACAGTTGGTGCAGTCTCGAGCTTATCTTTCTTTGATAACAAGGTGGGTAACACTTCCAAGCAATCAGGTACTGGACAGAGCGATGGGACTTCCTTGAGGCCAGTATTGCTTCCACTTCAGCTTCCTGTGAATCCTCCGAAATAATTTTACTTAGTAAAAGGGGGTCTCTGTCTCTTAAAAGGGGCAAAGGGAGATGTGGAAAACGTTTTGGTTTCACCCGTGGGTGGGTATTTATGAGAAAGGCGCCATTTCCCAATTCCTTTACCACTCATAAAGACATGAACACTTAATGCAAGCTTATATAAAAGACAAATTATAATGACTTAAGTGTCCACTATTAAAAGGATCTTTCTTTAGGTCAAGCCCTGAGTGAAGCTTCCATTTGGAAAATTTCTTATAGTCCTCAATAGCTTTATATAAGTGCTTTGACCAAGTCTCGGAGTGTCACAAATTTGATCCTGAAGCTATTCTTCTGTGAAGACTTCTAAGGATAGGTGGAAGCACTATAAAAGGAAGGTTTATACCCATAGTTAGTCTCAAAAGGTGAGAATCCAGTGGAGGATTAAGTTACATCGTTGTAAGAAAACTGGACCAAAGAGAGTTTCTGAGGCACAAATATTGTAAGAGATGGAAGCATAAAGATGCAAGTACTAAGCCAGGGCCTGGTTAGCCCTATCTTTCTCTCCATATGTTTGCGGATTATAGGCAGGGGATCTGCAGGGATTAGTTTTGAAGATGGATTAAGAGGCATCCCAGAACCTGGCCATGAACTGAGGCTTACATTCACTCACAATTTCCGTTGGGAGGCCAAACAAATGGAAACACATGGGATACAAACTGAGCTGCAATTTCTTAAGAAGTGTTGGACGTGTGACAGGAGACGAACAAGGAGAACTTTGTGAATCAACCCTTGGCTACCATGTCAAATCCTTTTTTTGGGGAACTCCATTATAAGGATTCATTGAGACTGAGGTCCAGGGGCCCTCAGCCTGCTGTAGGGTTTTAGAAGTCCCTTTCTTCCTGTTCTAGCTGAATTGAAGCGGGCACAGGTAATGCAGTTTGCCACCTAGATAGAATCCTTTGAGGAGCTTTCTTAGTTGCATGACCTCTTGATGAGGTCACTTCATCCCTTGGATCCTGGGTGCCTCACTGCAGGGGGTACATGATGCACTTAGATGACATGGATGTAGAGTATGGTAGGAACCCATATCATATCCTGGAAGAAGATAACCCCATCCTTAAAAGCATAATTGCAAAGTTTTGGGCTTTGTCTTAAAAAGCCTCATGTGGCTTTATCCCCTCTGGGGGAGAATGTCTGGGCAGCCAAGTCCTAGGAGAAGATGGGCTTGTCTGTGGTAAGTCAACATATGATAACAGAAGGGGTACATGTGTCATGATTTGTGATGGGGCATGACATTAGTAAGCTCAACAGGATCCTGCTTGGTTCAAGGATTAATTTGACTTTGCATGTCTGGCAAGACGTTCAAGAGCCTATGAAAAACTAATACTGAAAGTAAAAGTTGCAAACGAAATGATAGATACAAGCCTGTCAGAGCTTTACCTTCTAGAGATTATAGTATTACATGATGGTCTGTTGGTCCGTCCACTTGATAATCTTATCCTGTGTCCCTTGTAGAAGGTACCATCAGTGATCAAGTGACCAATATACTTCCAATAATTCCTCGTCATAGATGGCTCAACCTTTTCCAAAGATGTAGACTTCTGGGAGAATTAGGCAATAGTATATTTAACTCCATCAAGCTCTTGTAACAACACCGCACCCATAACTACCAAAGAGCCATCACAAGCCTTACTGAAAGGCTTGTATGTACTTGAGTTATAGAGAAATAGAGCTGATGGAAAATTTCATTTAATGGACTTAAAGGCCTGCTGGCAAGCATCTATTTATCTTTAGGGGACATTTTAAATCAAAGGGGTGGCGAGGTGTGACTAACATGGCAAGGGCAGGAGATAAATTGTAAAAACCTATTAGCCTAGAGTTCCTAGGATGCTTTTTGGGTTTTGGAGTTAAAAAAATTAAGTCGCTTCCAGTTTGCATAAGGCACTTCTTATCCGTCATTTAGGAACAATTTATCCAGGAAGGTCACCTTTTGCCTGAAGAGATCACACTTAGAGGGCTTCAAAAATATCCACCTTTGAAGAGTGGCTATCACTGCGTCCAGATCTATAATATGATGCTCATGATTGGTTGAGCGGATCAGATTCTATCAATGAATGCAATAACACAAGAAAACCAGAGCTCAGCCAAAACATCATGAGTAAGGCGTGGAATTTCACTGGGAAATTATTTATTGAAAAAGATTCGTGTACATAAAATATTCAACTTGTATTCAAATCATCACCCAAAATGAAATGCCCTCGTTGAGTATAATAGCTCTGAGCCGCTCTAGCCCTTCCTTCATCCTCACTTGTTTATAGACTTCTACTAAGTTAAGCTCAGAGAAAACCTGTGACTTTGTAATAGCCTGAGTGTAATGGGATGAAGGCTTCTTCATTGCCAAATACTAGAAGAGGCTCAGTAAAGCTGAATGATAAAAACACTGAGCTTTAGAAAAACGTTTTTAAAGTAAAAATCTAGCTACAAAATGTATCACAAAAAACTTGATATAATTCTAAGATGAGGTTCCCATAGAAATGGGGGGAGGCTTAGATACCAGACATTGTTGAAATGAGATTCATGAGGTGGGAGATGAGAAAAGATTAAGCATCAATTCTAACTGTGTCATCAGATAAAAAACTTTTGATCTGATAAACTTTTGGGCGTAGTTGAAAGGTCTGATATTATTCATCAATTAGAGTTCTGCTGAGCTCCAGGACTGTAGATGCTTGTGGTCAAGTAATGTTAAAAAAATGCCACAATAACACTAGTTGGTTTGTGGCATCGCCCTTTGTAATATATAGGCATTGGCTGCAGCAGCAGAGGTTATAGGAGAGGGGTACATTCAGAACAGTGAAATAGGCGCTTAAGCACATGAATTGCGCACTTGCTCTTCAGCGGCCCAGGATCCTAAGCGACAGCAGCCATTAATAGCATGTTATACTGGCAATAGACTTTAGCGCGGAAGACAAAATGGGACACAAAAAAGGGCGCGCGCTGGTGGCACTGGAGGGGGTCAGCGTTATGGTCACATGCAGCCTGACTGAAGATAGTATGAGAGGTGATAGCACGGAAGACACCTTGGAATCATGCAGAAAATGGCTTAATATTTGTTGGGGAGGGCAAAATGCAAATTACAGATCAATTTAATGAACCAAAACCTTCAAAATTTCCCAAACACTGGAAAGGTTTAAACAAGAAAGGAATGGAAACTTTTGAAATTAAGACAGAACATTAATTTAAAATAAATGTGGGCCATGATTTTTATCCTAAAAAACTCAATAAAATAAGACTGGTTCTCTTAGAATTTGGTAGAGGCTTAAATTATGGATGATGGCAAAATGGAATCTATGGGGGAAACAAAACTAAGGTTTGGTGGCTTTTGTTTGCATCATCAGATCAGAATTTTTGATCTGATAAACATTTGGTCATAACTGAAAGGTCTGGCATTATACACCACGGAGTTATTCTGAGCTCCAGAAATGTAGGAGCTTGTGGTTAAATTGCACAAAAAAAGCAAATGCCACAAATGAAATTAGTCTGTTTGTGACAATGAGAAATAGTTTGTTCCATAGGTATAGGTTAGGTGTTCAGGACCATCAAGTTGTTTAAATGCCCATAATCAATGCAGGGGAGCAAAGAATCACTGCTGTGCAAAAACCACAGGTGAGGCAATGTGATATTTCTCCTTAAAGACCCAGCCCTTGTCTAACATGTCATTTAGACATAAGCCTAAATTTTTGGCATATATCCATGTATAATAATTGGGACAATATAATTTATAAGTCAACATTTTAAGAATTTTAGGTTAAATTCTGAGTTGGAGGGAGTCTGGTGGGTAGTTTTGAGTAAAAAATGTCCTTGAATGGATTTTAGAAAGGAGGGGAATTTTGGTGACAGGTCAGCAGAAGGGGGTGCAAAGGTTATATGATTTCCAAGGAAGTTTCAGGTGAGAGGGTCTTTATAAAAAAACATGTATTACTTTGTCTTCTGTTTTTTTTAATATGAGGAATTTAAAAATCCAAGTTTAAGTTTACATGTTGGCACTGCCACATCCCACACCAGTAACATGGGCATAGTAGCTCACGTACTGGTGGGAAGTAGTCACAGAACAGAAATCATGGAGAAACATTGAACTGGACGTTTCTCAGAATGACAAGTCATGAGAGCGGAGGAAGCACTCAGCACAAGTGTGTCAGGTTCAGGTCAACTTCCAAAGATTGGGCAACTAATAGGTCCATGAGATTTTCAGATGAACTTGTATCCAGAATAATTTAAAAGGTCACTTTAAGGGAGCCCATATGAAATGTAATAGTAATAAAAAATAGGCAATATTCTTGTTAATGGGACTTAGAGAGGAAGGACAGTTTTCATTGTACCAGAGCATGATGCTTGGAGAGGCCTTAATTGCAAGAAAGTTTTCCGGCGTGCCCTGATGCATAGCCTCTACTTTCATGTCTCATGATTTAATTACTTATATCAGCCACAATGACAAGGAGGAAGTGGCTAGGATTTAAATCATTAAGTTAGCCACGTTTTCTGATATGATACATACCCTGGTTTAACGCTGAGTAAGGGCTAAAAGTTAAGCAAAAAGCTGATGAGAATAAAGTTAGGCTTTTAGTTTAGGTGCGTGAGCACTCAGTGGAGCGCCCAGTATGCTAAGGGCACAAAGGTTTGAAAGGCACTGAGGAGGGGTTCTTTAGCATTCATTTTAGGGTGATAAAATTCAACAATATATCTAAGGCCTTCAAGGTGAACCAAATGGCTGCAATAAAGGCAACTAGAGTCTTTAAGGGGTAACACTAGGGCGGGGGCAGTGAGCAAGACAACTCCTTGGGGTTCCACTATTTCTAGCCTTCATGGGTGATATCTTATAAGGCATTTAATAGGTCGAGGCTTCAAGACGCCTGAGTTTTAATTCAATAGGCATGGTTGTGACCAAAACTACCGAATGTATAAGGAAAGTTAGATCAGAGTAGATCAACTTTCAGTGGAAACCCAATAAGGACCTGTGATTATTAATGGTGATTGGATACCAAATGGGGTCAGTAGTGGATATAGAATGGCAAACACCCACTAGGTGGCTAGTCAATTGAACGAAGAGCTCACTTGATGATCATTAGGGGATTATATACAAGTGGCGGCATGCTTTTCCAGATCAGCAGAAAAATATTAAGATAGCATGGTGGATAACATCTGTGAGAAACTGGGAGCATCAAATGTTTTTTAAATTTACAAAGTTCAGAGATAAAATTAAACCCAATAACAGACCCTGAGGGGATTATATCATAAAATTGAGGGGGAAGATTGAGGAGGGTTTGAATGTATTGGGATCAAGGGGGACAGCAGCATACTTTGATTGGCTAGGGAGGCTGCAAAGAAGGAGGTTTATTAAAACTTTTGATTAAATAATAAAAGCTTTGATTTCTTCCTCTAAAGATTAAGGCCCAGTTTAGATCAACAGTTCCAACCTGGTAATGGTTTGTTCAGATCAGGCCATTTGCGCACCCAATTCCTCCAGAATTCGTTCCAGCAGGTAAAATCAACAGTGTAGGCTCAGGGTCAAGTGATCAAATTATATTAGTAAAACTTAATCCGTTAAATTTACAGGTAATCCCATACAACTTCCCTACTGTTACAGGGCAATTAGGACTTGACATCATTATGGCCCTTTACAGGGGAGATTTGGTTAATAAGACTAGAGGTTGAGTGAGCCCCTGGATCCTGAAAATGTTTTTTGTATTGAACACCCTCTATACAAACCCCTTATATTATTTTACCAAAGTATATATAGAAAAAGGGGTGGAGAGAGAATCCATGGGAGCTAGGGCAGTAACCCATAGTTCATCCACCAAAAAAGCTAGGTCACTCTATGGGACAGGGAAACTCTGAAACCTTAAGTACCTTCTTCCGCCTAAAGAGGTTCTGATCAAGGTCCAGACAAAGTGGCTGTGCTCCAGGACTTACACTATCTCAATTTTATAAAAACATATTAAGATTTCTCCACCTCTGGTATAGACCAGGGCTTAGTTCTAATGCCTCTTGTGTTAGATCGATAAAATAAAACATCAGCAGTCTTCTAGGGTAAAGGGACTCTGTGTGGGATGCATGAAAATACTCCACCAACTTCTTGCAATTTAGCAGTCCCACGCGCTTACCCAATGTAGGTCTTTGGTTTTGAGTGGCTCAATGGTGCAATTCTTAAGAAGCCTGATAGTTACTACTTGCAATATTCCAAAACATAAAGCAGTATTTTGTTTATTATTAGAGTGACCAAGTCTTTCTTAGATCCCGTCAACAAGAGTATCTCCTTATGGTAAGAGGTGATGAAACTTGTTGAAGCCAAGTCACCAATTGAAGATGTATAATTAAAAGGCGTAGCTTTATAGTTATATTAAATTTAAGTTTTTATACACCTAACAAAATAATCCCCCATAAGAAATCAATAATATAATTAAAAGGGGCTATCTGAAAGGGAGACTTCTCATAGGGTAGCGCATCCAGAATTATGAATGCATGTTGAGGTTTAGTTAGAGCAAGTAGAGTTGTATCCTTTGATGGCTACACAATTATTAGTTGCTTGTAGCTCCAGTGATATCACCTAGGATATTTTCTCTCTAGGGCAATCACTTAATTAAATGTCTTCGTTAAGCCAAATGTCTGTTTGTTTTAACAGGCAACAGTCAATAGTTGAGTCAACTAGGCATATCAACCCTTAAAAAAGTTCTTTATTTGATATTATCCTAGCACTTTAATAGTGCTAAGGAAAAGAGGGACTAGTCAAATCTATAGAGGAATCGCCTAAGCTTAACGGAACAGAGTTGTCAAAGAGCTTTCTCCTAAAGACTTTTATTGGAATTATAACTTTGTTTTTGGGGATTGGTCAATGCTAAATAACTCGTAGCTAAAAGTAATTTAAAGCCCTTTGGTCCAACAAAGCATTGATTGACAGTTTAGTTCTGAGAGGCAAAAATTTCAGGCCTTTGTCCCAACAAAAGCATTGATCAATAAACTATTGATTAAATATAAATTTGATAAGCTTAAAAATTATAAGCCATTTGGAACCCTGAAGTTGAGTCTTCCCTTGCATTGGAGCAAAGCCCAACAATGCCTTAGTAGCATATCTCTTATAACTATAAAATGTACTTTATATGACCCTTTTTAATAAGACTTGGTTCATTCAAGTTGTCATTGGGCAGATTACATATTTTTATACTTTTTAGGGCATGACTTAATTTACCGCATTGTAAGCCATATAATGAAAAAGTTGCCTCACATTTATGATAGTCTATTACATTGGCTAATTAAAATCCATCCCAGAGAATTTCAAGCTCAAGTCAGACCAGAGTAATTTATTAGATTTGTATAGAACCTTGCTAATTTTAAATTTATGCACATAGTAAAAGTTAGGTTTTCCATAAAATCCTTTTTTTAGCCTTGGAATTAAATTCTTAAAAGGTTTCAGTCAATCAATAGTTATTCTACAATGCCTAATACTCTGTTAATCTACATCACCCCTTCAAGAATATTGACAGGGGAGTATTAACGAAAAATCAATTATGTACTAAATTGATAGTAACTTCATTTATAAAAGAATAAATTAAGTATTCTGTTACAAGTTTTTAGGTTATAATGTATGGTCCTTCTCAGATGTTATCTAATATTTTCCTCCACGTGGTGTTATGTGGATGTGGTAGAACAAAACTAAATCAGAGTTATCAAAAAGGTAGTGTCAGAAAGTCAGTTTTTTGGCGACAGTGGGCACAGCTGGTTGGAAGGCCAACCAGTATGAATACTGGCTGACCCTTGCAATTTTGCCTTTGGTGAAAAAGCCAGTAGTGCCAGCTGACCCTTAACATGTCACCTGTGTCATTTAAGGATCCCTCAGCCTAACCCCCAACCAACAAGTTTAAACATAAATATAATATGTTGGGAGATTAGGCAAAGGGAGATGTTTATTGAGAGAAAAGCGCAGGTATTTATATGTACAAAAGAGCTACTGCGCCCACCGCCAATCTATCAGCTTGTTGATGGTTCTTTCAACCAACCATTCTCTCAGCCTTCTGCCGCAACACTCTCTTCCCTGACGTTGACCTTCTCACCTCATCCTTACTGATGGCCAATTATTAGTTTCAGCTCATCATTGGCCTTGAGTTGCCAGCAAGGCTTAAAAAATATATAAATAGATATCAAACCTGAATTTGACCTTTGGGTTGCTTAGTAACTATATGCTGGAAACCTCTTTGGTTGCTTGCTTAACTTGAAATATCTTGGTATCTCACAGAAATTATGTTTCAACTCTTCTCAGCTGATCTTCAAGTATTGCCTTTTGGGCAACAATTGCTTATAATACTAGGTTCCAGAAACAACCTCAGCCACCTCAAACTTGTAATTGTTTAATTTACTGCAAAAAAACGAATAACCAATTGGATCATCTTTAGCTATTAATTCCGGTTTTCTATATAAATTATGTTATAAATTGATATTAAATTAGGATTTGATTTAGTAATATTGCGCCAGAAACCCCCTCGGCCAATGGGTAACTTAGGATACATTGGCTTCTCGCCAATGACATGATTTGACTCTTCATAGTTAATTTTGGAATTGTCTTTCTCAGGCTATATAAAAATTATATATTTATGCACCAGAAACATCCTTGGCCGCCTAAATTTAATCAATAGTTCTGCCAACATTACCTAATTAATCTAAATGGTTCATCCTTAGCTACTAGTCTATGATGATCATATACTAATTCAGGGATTTGATTGATCCCACCCAATCCTAACATCTATATCTCGGCGGAATATGAACTCAGCTCAACAAATTTTGGGGAGCAACTCACCACGCTATTGACAAAACACCAAAAAATTCAGTCAATGAGCTATTCCGCTGGGATTGGCCATTTCATCTCAAATATCAATTTATCATTGGAGGAATTCATCTAATTAAAGATCTGACAGTGAGTAAAGGTTGGCTGGTTGCATCTTCTGACTGGCCTTCTCTTGTAACTGTTTTGGTTAGATTATACATATCATAAGACTGGAGGCAAATAGTTTTTGAACCAATCTTCAGGACATTTTTTAGTCTCCTAAGTGGTGTCACTGGTCACTTGAAAAACCAAAATAGTCAGAAAATCAGATTCTCTACCATATATTGGCTCTAATGTGGACATTTTGTGAACTATTGAACCTTATCTGGTAAGCCATCTACACACTTAGGAGGTATTGATCCCAATGTAAGGGATTAGAAGTAGCTTTTTTCTTAGATTGATACTAGCATTTAACTTCTCGTTCTACAATCTCATCTGTTGATGTGTTGTAAAGTTTTTATAAAAGTTAAAGTGTTCTCATGCTTGTTGCTAAAATCTTCTAAACTCTTTAAGAAAAAATATATTATCGCATAGCAATACCTATGAGCAACCATTCCTAGTTAATATATACTGATATAGAAAATTAATGATAGCCTTTGTGGGATGTGTGGGAATAACTTGTGCTTCAACTCATTTTTTGAAGTGATCAATCCCTACAATGATATTAATTCCCTAACTTTGCTTTGGGTTATGAACCTATGACATCTATACTGATGGTATGGAATGACTGCTGAGGGGTCAAAAGATGATATTTTTACTTAGCTTTACGTGAAGTTTGTTTTTGACAAGTTATACAGGCATTTAAAATTTCATAACAAGGTCCAGTATTTTTCCATATAGTATTAATTCTTGATCAAATTTTCAAGTCTTTCTGGCTCCTCAATTTCCTAAGTAGTGTGGACTTCCATTAAAACAATTCCGCGGCCGTCACTGCCCCTACACTCCCCTCCCAACACTGGTCCCGTGCAGCCCGCTTCAACTTCTCCAGCGCCTTGAGCCTCAACAACTCATTGAACCCCCACTCCCTGATGAAATACCTTGCATCACACACATCGGCCACAGGTCCTCACGGTACTAAAACCCACTACAAACGAATCCTACTCTCCATGCGGAGTGCAGAGTGGAGAATTCGCATTAGCGGACATACAACCCAAAGAGGCCGCCCCTCTCCTCAGTTCACACAAGAGGTACAGGGGCTACCCATCCATGATGGCGTGATCCCCATTCGGCCCTATGTCCTATCCAGGATGGACTACATGGACATGATGGACATCCCATACTCCATTGAGACCCAAAAAACTATCTGGAAATACGTACACCATCCTCTGTTGCAGCCTCAAGTCCGCTCCCATGTGTGGCGCTGACTGAGGTGGGTGTATCATACAGCTGAGAGCTCTAACGCTTTACACTCATCCTGCATCGTGTGTGGCTAGTATGGAACGCTGTTCCACCGCCTGGAGAAGTGCCCTACCTCTAAAGTGATATGGCGCGAAGTTTAACGTCTGCTGGGTCAGGATCAAACGCATCCCTTCAGTCTGTCAAGAGATATGTTTGATATATCCATGGTATTTCCTCTTCCACCCTCCCTCCGTGCTTTGGTGGTTGCAATCGCCATGTGGACCATCCACATGATTGTCTTAGATGCCATCGCAGGATCCACCCCCACCCTCCCAGAAGCTGTCCACAGATTCTGGTCTCATTTGGTGGACCACTTTCAAGCGTGGATGTTTGGATACCTCCCACTACGTCGCTGACAGCTGGTCTCCTCCTGGTTCCCAGTCTGGTTCATCTAATCAGATCCCTTCCTCCACACGTGTTCAGTTGTGGCTACGGCCCCTCCACACGTTCCCTCCCCCTCCCCATAAGTGGCGTTCCCGCTGGCAACAAGAGATAGCATCGCTTATCTGGGGTGCCTTCCCTGGTACTAAGTTTTGTCTCTTCTGAGTCATATTTGGAAGTGTCCATCCCATGGTCGACCTTCCCCGCAGTAAATTTAAAATCCATTAAAACAATTCCTATTCCTAGGGTCATAAGTAAGGAAACCAATCCTTCTCAGCTTTCTTGTAAAATAACCTTATTGAGAACTTTGGTATTTTGAGATTGTCATTTCAGCATCTTCTGAGCTGGTTTATCTTCATCCTCCCAAAGTCTAGCATCACGAGTAGGTTGTGTAACCATTCGTCATTGCTTTTAATGGAATGAATTAAAAGCAGTTGAGTTAACCCATTTACATTAATGTGTCATTTCCCCAAATGATGGACAATATTCACCTTGTAGTACTGCAGTTTGAGGACCATCATGCTAGTTGTCAAGTAAGGTCTTTTGTATTTTATAGAAAATCCAAAGAAGCGTGGTCCAACAACTGTGAAATTTGTGCCATATAAGAAAGTCCAGAATGATTCACTGAGAATTATAACTTCTAAAAATCCTTTCTCTGTGACACTGTAATTGCGCTCAGTTTCCTGAGAGCGTCTTGTTGAAATAGGACACCAGGTCGTCAATTGATTCATCATTCCGTTGTGAAAAAATGGCTCCTCTGGCCAGATAAAAGACGTCTGTAAAGAGGATAAATTTCATCCCATAATTTGATTAAACACGAACTTGGTCTAATTTTCAGTAAATCTTTATAGCTTCAAACATGCTTCAATATTAAACTCACCATAAAATTGGTATTTTTGCAAGTAGGCAAGCAAAAAAGTCAGTGCGCCAACCTTGGCTCACTATACTTTAGATGCTAACTCAAAGCTCAGGGGGTCTACTCCACGCATTATAGGCGCCAAACAACCTTCACTAACATCACAAACGCTTTTAATAAGCAAATCCTCCTCAGATGCTACCATTTAGTGTATTGATCTCTAGGTTAGCTTGTCCAAGCGCATGGCGAACTTCTTGACACCCTTAGATATTTTTGTCACATTTTGACCATTATGACCAATGTAAACCTCCCCAACCTCTTTCTTGGTGTTATCAGCACCAAGATATCCTCTACAGTTTGTCTTTTTTCAAACAGGTTGTCCCAGACTGGTTAAAGGGTATTAATAACTTGATACAACATAATTAAAATAAAAAAAAACTTAAGACTCTATAGGAAGGTTTCTTATTAGGATATAAAATGAAGTATATTATACTTATGGGGGAATTTAAGATATGACTTGAATGATTACTGTAATATACTTAGAAAATTTAGGGCTTTGATAAGAGGTTTAAAAGATCCTCTAGTCAGACGGCGCCTAACATCAGCTTTCATCTATTCACTTATTTTAGTCAATTTTCTGTATGTGTGAGCTCCGTCTCACAGCAGTTACCCCTTAACCTGGATGTTCAAAAGCCTTTATGCTAGGTCCTGATTCTGGTCTTAACTCATTGCACATTCAGATGAAATTAGTTGATTTCAAAATTGGGTACAATGCTTCTTAACTAAAGGTTCAAGCAATGGCGCTCCTACAAGGCGCCTTGCATTGTGGCTTCAAGTCAAGTTAAAATTGGATGTTGCCCTGTATGGTAATAGTAAATGTCAAGCCTTGGATGAACATGTCAGGGGAATTCGATTCACCCATTGTTTTGTCACCAGCCGAACTCAAAATATTTCAAATCCCCAAAGGTATAAAATGGGGTCATTTTTTATATGAAATTTAGCTGACGTCATTATCCTAATATAAAAAACTTCCAACTTGGTGGCAGAAAATTATTTCGCATTATGTCATCTTTATTAGGCTAAAATAATTGACATATTCCGTGCCTAAAAAGGCTTTGATCACCCCATCCACAATGTCCTGGTTGCCATTACCTCCACCAGTTTGAGGGGTTGCTGGAACCCATTCCACTTGTCAATAAATGACCAATAGCATCACTCATGGTCTCATTTGTGACAGGGGGATTCAGTAAGTTGAGAGAAATTAGGTATAATTTGTAATAATATTCTATCATTTTTTAAAAGGATGTATTCTCTGAGAATTTTCTGTTTCAGTAATCTTAGATATTGCTTCTACATTATCATATGAGGGCTTATCTCTTCCTGAGATATAGCATGAAGAGGATTCCAATTCTTGTTTAAAGAAGTTACACTTCATGGGGTTAAGCTTGATGTTGTTTTCTTGTTCTTATTATAAACTGATTTGAGGTGGTCAAGATGATCAGTAAAGGCTTTTAATAACATTATTATGTCATATAAATAAACAATCACGCAGCACAGTTAAAGAACTTGCATCATGTGATTCATTGCTCATTAGAATGAGGCGGGTGTATTACATAATCTCTGAGGGAGCCAAGTAGGTTGAATAAACTTCCGTGCTGTTTAAGGCGCAATTCCTTGTTCTTCCAGCAATAAATCCATATGCAAGTAACTGCCGGTGAGTTCCATTGTTTAGAAGATATTTTGAGCCGGAAAGTTGAGCCAGAACATCATCAAATTGTGGAATGGGATAGCTTTCCTTCTTTGTGAGACTTTTTAGCTTCCTATAATCTATCAATATTCTGCGACCACCATTTTTCTTCTTTATAAATAACAATGAGGATGACCATGGATCCTTGGAGGGCACAAGTAAGATGGCATCCAATAGTTTTTTTAGCTCACTCTTCATGTACTTCTCTTCTACCATCAACTTCCTATAATGCTTTTATCATACTGTGTTTAGATTTCCTACGTCAATGCTGTGAATCCAGTTCTCCATATGGCCATAATTATCATCTGATGTGAAAACATATCTTGACATTCCTCAAGTAGCTGATGTACCTTTTCAATTCTCTTCTGATTTAACTTATTATATATTTGGACTTGAGGTGTTTCATAGATTAGATAATGGCGTGTATACTTGATCAACTTAAATACCAATAAAATGTACTTTGTCAATGTCTTCAATTACAATTAATTGTCCTTTTCCAATCTCCTGATGTTTCCTAGTTAAAAAGAAGCAATTTTTCAGGTTTTAAATAGTGACTCAAAGGGATGCTGATAAGCTGGGTTGGAAACACCTGCTAATACTCTTGAGCCAAATATGCTTACTCTTTTAGTGCTAGTGATGTGTAACAGGCAATTTAGGGTTTCTTCAGGGTTATGTTGGTAGAAGCCACTCTTTATTCACCTGGTTTAATTAAAGTCTCCTTGGTAGCATAAAATGGTGTGCCCTCTTCTGCATCTACTGAGTTGGGAGCTTTTTGTATTTTGTCCAAATATAGAATATTGTAAAGGCAAAGCAGAAACAGGCACTTAACAAGATAAGAGTATTACTTATTACTGGATTTCTTGATATCCAGCACAAGGGCAACACAAATGAGGAGAGATAAATACCTTTCTTTAGAAATAGCTCCTTTATATACAATCATAAATTGCTTTTCAACAATATGTTTTATTCTCTGTTATCTAAGGCAATTTTGGGAGCTGAGAATACTAGTTTGCCAATTTAATTGGCGCTTAAAAGTAGAGACCTATCCCATAGGTGCTATTTAGTCCTGCAGTGCTATACTACTGGGTGTAATCAAGGTCTGAAAATAGTTTAATCTTCTTGATAATTCAGGATGAGATGATGTTATTCGTCGATCCCATATCCAAAACAGCTATTATTAGACCTTCTGGATTTGCACTTCCACTTTAATTATTGTTCAACCATATTTTGGCGGTAAGGCTAAAATCTTAAAACAGAACGTTGCATTGAGCTTTCTTGCTGTCTCAAGATATTTCTCCTTAATTTCCCATAAAATGTGTAAGCTCAAAATGGGTTAAATCAATAGAGCAAATTACTGGCCAGAATCAATGAATGTATAAATTACTCTTGAACACACAATGACTTGACTGAGGTAGATGTCTTCCAGAACTTGGGCATCATCTATGGTTTTAGCGTTCAAGTGTTTCATGATTGCAATCTCAGTGGGTGTACCTAGAATATAATAAACTGTATCTTCATAACCCACTTTAGATTTTTCATTGTCATAATTTTCAATTCATCTTAGGTAAGAGATTGGAAATGTTTCAGTTTCAGGTACTTTAGGTTGATTAACATTAGAGGTACTTGACCCTAAGCCAACTACCACTTTCCCTTTATTGGAAAGAAAAAGGTTCTTCTTAAAGCACTCATCATTGGTGTAATTAATTTTCTTGCATTTGTTGCATTTGAGTATCTCAACTTTTTCAGCTAAGTTTCCTCCATGCTATACACTTTAAGTTCACGGGACCTTCTTGGTGGTTTCTGGCTTTTGTATATCAAACACTTTTTAGAAGAGTATCTATGATGTATAGGACAGAGTTAAAGCCTCGTTTGACTGAAGTGAAGTTCAAGGCTATGTATGGACACTATGTAACCCAGCCACATCTGCTGCTACAGCATAATCCAATATGAGCATCTTTGAGGTCATCTGATTTTAAGAATAATATAAAAGCTATCTTAAAATTTGATTGGGTGTATCGGTTTGGCATAACGCAACCTTCATGAAAGCATGTAACTTCATACTGGAGCTTTGCTTGGAACAAAATTCTTTGATAAGCGCTTCCTTCACTTTGCCTCAAGTATTCAGGTTGTCCATGTGAAATACCATAACCTCCTGAGCCATAAAACTTAAAAAAGACCTAATATTCTTTACCTTTTGATGATCTGTTGCACTCTCCATTTCAGCCTCATAGACGTAGAGGATGGACGCAATAAAACCCTCTCTAGATGTATTTTTATCCTTGAAGGTAGGTTGAAGGTAGCGGCTTCCAATCCTGCAACGATGTATTCTGTGAGCTTCTTTTTCAGAGATTTTGGTACGTGTATTGCTCTGCTAAACTTGTTGAGATATTCAGCAAATTTGAGTTAGTAATGGTTTTAAATCTTGCTTTATTTCTTAATGGTAAGCTTTTGTATATCATCCAGCAAATAAACAATCTTTCAAGAGCACTTTATCTTTCACTTTTTTTTTCTCATAACAATCACTTTAGTTACTATGATTTGATTTGAACAGCAATTTTTGATAATCACACAGGAGAGATGTGCGATTTTAATAATAAATCTAATAAAACCTGGGCAAGCGTCGCATCAAGAGGTGCGCAAAACGGTGCACCTAAGGGCAAGAAACGCCCTGGAGGGGGACCAGGAACCCAAGCCACCAAGAAACCACAAACTCAGACACCGTCAGGGTTTATGGTATTTACTATAAAACAAAATCAATACATGTATTTAATGTAACCAAACCTCTTTCAAAGGTAAAAAACTTGGGCTCTGACTCTTCCTTGGGGATGAATCCCCAACCCTGTGGGAGAAAACATGCGAGGCACAGCCCTCCCTTTCCCCCACGCGGTATATGTCGCCACCAACAACATGGGCCATGGCTGGATTAATATTGGTTTCAAAACAGCTGAAGAAGCGGAAGCCACAGCAAAAGTCTGCGTCAAAACTACCCTTCCTGAGGGCAAAAAAAATGTGCTCGCCGCGCGCACCAGATGTAACAAAGTGAAAACTTTGTTCATCTCCTTTGACTCGCTCCCTACCAACCTTCCTTGTAAGGTAATTGAGGAGGAGCTCCGCAAAGGGCTCATAGCCTACGGAGAAATTATGCAACTCAATTTGCAACGATTTTGTCTGATGCCAACCCTGTGCACTGGCAAAGCTATCGCCGTGATCAACCCATTCCCTGAAGTGGAAGTTGACTTATCAAGAATCCCCCGCACAGCAGAGTTTCACTTTGTGGATGGGGGACAGTCATCCACATTCCAAGTTACACCGTAATGCGCAACACCTATATGCAACTACTGCGGTTCATTGGGACACAAGGAACATGCATGCCCCATGGAGGAGTGCTTAATGGAAGCAGACTACTGCGAAGAAGCCATGGATAAAAGTAACAAAAACTTCTCCAGAATGACTGACGTCTACCACCCATTCCGCTGGGGTGAAGATGGAATTTACTCCATCATGGACCCAGTTACACATAAACAACACAAAGTGGCACAAAAAGCCTGCATGTGGGCAGCAGACGAGGCAGCAGTGCACGCAGAATCATCCATTAACCCCAGAAAAAATCAAGAGGATATTCTGGATATACACCGAGCCAACCAGTCAGAACAATATGTTCAGGTTGAAAATTTTCACAGCAACTCAACTGAGTCACCAAGCGACATCAATCATGCACACTTAGAGGATCAATTCAACCGCAATATGGGCGAAAATGCATTGCACAATTCTCCAAATTTGAACCCCAAAATTACAGAACCCAATCAGCACCCTGCATTGAACCATCATGAGATACGTGCAGGAAAAGATAATGCAAATTCCAAAAATGCAATTCCCACGAAAAATCAAGTTAGATCAAGGGAACTGACATTGTCACTGAGAGAGTTGGAGTACAGATGCGGAGCATGGCCAAAATGAGCCACAGTGGGTTAGGGCCAGAGGGCCCTCCCAACCACTCCTGAGGTGCCGCGGGCACCTCAGTATCAATAGGGATGCTAAACATTGCGGGAGCCAGGTCTCATATGTCTCAAGCCAAAAAACTGGACTTCATGCGAAAACCCCTTTGTAGACATCTTGGCCATCCAAGAAACCCACTGTCTACTAGGGGAAGAAGGATCCTGGTCAGCCAGGGTCTCACCATCACAATTGGTATGGATATCTCACTGTGGGGTGATTGTCTAAAATAACAAAAAATTAAAAATTACAAACTCCTCGTCATACTTTCATGGCCGCGTCCTGGTAGCAACAATCACATGCCAAGAGGAAACAATCTTGATAGCATGCATCTATGCACCATGCACTGCAGCCAAGAGAAAACAATTTCTTAAAACCATTCCAATACTCACCCTCCCACCAGATACCATCCTGTTGGGTGACTTTAACTGCTGGGATAACCCTGACACAGACTGATGGCTGAACCCCAGGGGATACCCACTGGGACACATCAAATTCCGCACAATGAAGGCATCCCTTGGCCTACAGGATGCCCTCCCCCCTGGATCACCATTCCTTCCCCACATGACATGGCCCAACATAGGTGAGGGAGTGCTTATATCAATGAGCCGCATCGATCACGTCCTTATTCTGAAAACCCAACAATCAAGAATCTCCAAATTTACAACAAAAAAGTCAATTTCTCTGACCACCGACTTGTTTCAGTGCAGTTATCACCAACCTGAACCCACGCACAGGTGTCGCCCTGGAGAAAGCTACACCCAGAAAGCATAAAATTACCCAAAATATCTGACTGGGTTGAACATAGGCCACAAACCAAGAATTCAAAACCCCATTCACATCAGATCCCATTGTAACATGGGAAAATTTCAAAAAGGAACTAATCAACAAAACCTGACATCTCACATCACATAAGTACACCGCCAATACAGCCACAATCAGGCGTACCTTGGTGGAACTGGACCGCCTCAAGCTAAACACCCCGAGATCCAGTTATAGCCCCAACTGGGGATGCAAATGGGCGGAAATATCTGCCCGACTAAGCACCCTCATCTTTGAGTACCAACACAGAATCAAAGTATTGAACAAAGGTAAGTTCATAACGGAAGGCAAAACATGTTTGACATATTTCTTCCACCAATTCCACTCCTGCGGCAATCAGCCCACGTGCACATAGGTCTGCAAGACCAATGGCACCATGGCAACTGACCCTGAGGATGTCAAGGCAAATTACACTGCTATTACACCAAATTATACCATGATATGCTGACAGACCCACAAAAATCACAAAATTTATACAAACCACTGGAATACAAAGCACACCACCAAACCATTATATTATAATTCTAATTACATGGGAGGAGCTTTGGGATACAATCCGCGGTGCATCACATAGGAATAGCCCAGGGCCTGATGGGATACCCTACAAATTTTACAAAAAATATTTTCAGCAAATTGCCCCCCTCCTATTGGCGTCTATGAACCAGTGCTTGCTGGATACATGCCTTCTACCTGATGGCCATGAATCATATTATAACCTTATATAAAAAGGGTGACAAAATGGACCTGGCCAACTGGCATCCAATCGCACTCTCTAATACTGACACAAAAATTTTAACAAAAATTTTAGCAGCCAGATTAGGTGCAATTACCTCTGTTGTCCTGTCACCCAACCAGTTTGTGTTTATACCAGGGCGCTCAATCTGGAACAATATACAACCTGTTGCAAACATATGTCAGTCCAAAGCAACTGGAGCCCTGGTCTTCTTAGACCAGGAAAAAGCATATTACCGCGTTAGTTGGCCATACCAAAATGAATGCCTACACGCTTTCAAACTCCCACCCATATTCATAAACTGGGTGATGCTCCTTACAGCATCTGCAACCATGGCTGTATGCAGCCCTGGCTTCCTAACTAACAAGATCACACCACGCAGAGGGCCCAAACAAGGGGACCCCCTCAGCCCACTTCTGTATAATTTCAGTTTTGATCCAATCCTCCGCTTAACTGACTCACGCCTCATGGGCATAACTGCACAAGGCCATCCAACAGTCAAGATACTGGCCTTTGCGGATGATTGTGTGGCAGGTATAGCTAACAACAATGATGCCCAACAGCTGGAACGCACCCTAGAGGGTTACTCCATGGTGAGCAATGCATCGCTCAACAAAAGGAAGACAGAAATAATTCTCTTAGGCAAGTACAACAACAACTGGGCTACAACACCAGAACCTCATACCCCCATACGAAGGAAAAACCCACTCATCCTACCCTTCGCATCATCTCTCACCACCACTCCTGTCCGCCACCTTGGGATATGGCTGGAAACAGGGGTATATGCTAATGAGACTTTGGAAAGCAACCTACTACAGCGGGTATCCAACCGCGTAGCCTCCCTCAAGGGAAGATCCCCAGGACTAATGGGGTGAGTAACAATTGCTAACTCACTCATCCTCCCAATACTATGGTACCCTGCCCACGCGATCACCTTCTCGCCCACCTTTATAACTTCAATCCGCGCGCTCATCCAGGGCTGGCTGTGGCCTGGATCCCATCCTCCCATACTGATGGAAACACTCTTTAGCCCACGCTCAAGCGGAGGCATGGGACTAATAGATTTTGAGAGCCACGCCAACGCATCCTGGGTACCTGGATAAAGGAAGTCCTTGCCCCAAACCTCCCACAACAACACTGGTCCAGGGCAGTGAGGACAAACTTCGCTCAGGCGCTCGAATTAACCAACCCACATAGCCAACCCAGACTACTATCATACCTTGCTAAACACCCTACTGCAATGGGCTCGCATGGAACCCCCCCTCACTTCAAACTCATCCTCCAAACCATCCGCCCCATGGGATGGACCATAGAGAAAACTGGCACTGTGCAGGGAAGGGGACGACCCAGCCCCCACTTTAAATTAAGAAATCAAGAAAACCACCCCTGAGAGAAATGCTTGCTATGACCCCAACCATTGCTAGAATAGAATACCTAGATGCATTAGACATCTCCTACGACTTAACCACACAGAAGACAGTGTGGAGAATGACGCACCACCCACTCCTACAGCCGAGGGTAAGAGCCAACTCCTGGCGCTATCTGAGAAGGACCTATAGGACAGCAGACTGCTCCAATTCCCTCCACGCAACCTGCGCAGTATGTGGAGGGGAGGAATCCCTACATCACCACCTAGAAACATGCCCCCCAATCAAAGCCATATGTCAGGAAGTCGCGCGCCTGCTTAAGATCTAAAACGAGCAGGAATTTCTATATCAAAGAGCCTCCTCGTGCTCTGGATCGAGTCACCAATCCCATCTACCCTCTGCTCCCTAATAATACCCATTTCAATGTGGACAATCCACACTATTGCCTTAGATGCGTTCAGGGGCACGGTCCCAACCATCCATGGGGTTATCAACAGGTTCCACGTCCACTTACTGGAGCACTTCCAAGCCTGGCTCTATGGATATATGAGCCCAAGGCAACAGGCGCTCATAGAATCGTGGTTCCCACTTTGGTTCCTCCGCACAGACCCCTTCCTTCACACCTGCTCCATAGCGGGAGAAACCCCCTCAGAGTAGCGCACCAACCCCATACCTGGCAGTCCCGCTGGCAACAGGGGTAACCTGAGTACCCTGGGGTGCCCAATTTTATATATCTTTGTTTTCCACACATACTCAGTAATGCCCATCCCCTGGTCGGCTTTCCTCGGTTAAATAAAACTTTATCTTTCTCCAGGTTCTTAATGTGGATGCCAAGAGCACTAATTTGTGACAAACAGTGGAGCAGAAAATTTACTACTTTTTTATTGTCTTAAAGTACTCAAATGCATCTTCTAGAATTCTCATTTATCTCCTGGCAATCATTGCTTTGAGGGGTATTTTCCATCTTAGTTTTTAAGTCTTAGAAAATAATATTATATATTCTCTCAGATTTAGTGAGGCAACAGTATTTCTGGTTGAATCTTCTCGGCCATATGATTTGTTATAACGCTCTCCATTTTGTTGGGTTGCTTGACAATTTGAGTGAGTAGCCACCTGAGTTGCTCAGGATGTCAGATCTTTTTTTCACGGGCTATTCAGTAATAAGGTTTTCTGATACTTACTTAGTCTCTAAAGTTTGGTCTTTCAAGCTCATCGATTAGTCTTATGGTGTGCTTAGTTTGAGCTTGAGGATCTTAATTTGTTCTTACTAATAATGAAGGCTAGTAAAACTTGGGCCACTATCTCGCCAAAGCATAAGTGTCTTGCTGTCAAAGCTCTTGAACAAAAGCTTCAATTAGTTTCCTAGTCTGTCATTATTTCTACAATATCCTTTCTTAGGTATTCCATAGCTTTTAGCACATAATTGGTAACTACAGATTGATGATCCCCATTTAATTTATTAGTCAAATGATATAGGAATGATTTGCTTTAATCTGTCAGCGTAAGTCCCCTATACTTTGTGATGCTAAATTATATACCAGTTTATAAGCCACCTATCAAAGCCCCTTGGGTATTGATATGATGATAAAGTTCCTTGTTATGAACTCCTAATAGAGCATGATATGGTAAAGAGCTGGGCGTTCAAATCGCATGATGTGTTTAGATAAATTTTCACTTGAACTGTACATCTCCAAAAAGCACTAGATTCGTATAGATTCATAAGAGTCCTGTAATTGACAGATGACCTTTTGCAGCTAAAATTTTCTCCCGGGCTTATGAATCATAAAGGTAAGTCTCTGCACATTTCATTGGAAATCAAGGTTAGATGTTGAGATTGCGGATTTGCCATTGGTTTTTCTTGTACTCCTTAAATGTGACCAATGGCAGAATTACACCAGTAATTATCTTCACCGTTTCCATTGTTCATCTAATGTGATACACTATCAATAGGATTGTCTTCCATGATGTGATCAATTAGGTGTGGGTATCTTTAAGTGATGATACGTACCTTTTAAAGTGAGCACCATCCTGTAGGGCTTTGGCTTTATGAGGCTTGATGGTGCTATTAACAAGAAGCCCAAATAGTCAAATATTGCAATAGTATAAGAATTGAGAAAGTATTTTTTTAGTTTAGGGGTTCCCAAGTCTTTCTTAAGTCCCATCACCTAGGGTATTCACCCTATGTTAATAGGCAAAGAAATTTTATTGAATTTAAATCATCAAAATGGAGATGTAGAATAATAAAGATTACTTCTATTATAATTTAGCTTTGGTGGTCTATACGTTATTTTTAACAATATAATTTTCATAAGGAAAATGAAAATATCTAATAGAGGGGGTTATCTGGATGGGAGTCCCTTAATAAAGTAGCGCATCTGGATTTATGAATGCCTTTGTAGCGTATCTCTTATAGAAAATAATGTACTTTAGTTGACCCGTTTAGATAAGACTTGGTCGTTTAAGTTGATTATTGGCATATTCTAGATTTGTCCTTTTTGAGGGTATGACTTAATTCACTGCCTTGTAAGACGTCCGATGGAGGAGTTGCCTCACTTTATGATGATCCATTATTTTGGCTAATCGGGATTCCATATCATGGAATTTTGGGATCAAGTCAGACCAGAGGAGGTTTACTAGTCTTATTTCGAGTCTTACTATTGTCTAAATTAACCATATAGTGAATTGATGGGATTTTTACCCTTTTTGGCCTAAGCGTTAATTCTCTCAAAGGGCTAATTTAATTAATATTCTTCATATTGTTTCTAATTTTCTGGTTCCAACGCCCAGTTGTTCTTGTATAAGTGGTAGCCCTTCTAAGCCACAAGTTATTTAAATTACTGATATGTTTTCTGTGAGGTTAGATCGCTTCTACCTCTTCCTCCTGGGAGCTCCTGATGAGAATGGGCTTAGGTGATGTTGGTATCTCCCATTGAGTGGAGACAGGAGAGAGGTATGTAATGCATTATGGTGGTTTCAATGCACCAGGAGTTTATGTGGAAGGCACCATAACCCTGGTCTTTCTGACATCAAAGGGTCCTGATCATTTGGCACAAGATGCCTAGTGGGAATTTTCAGGTTGAGGTTCCACGTGCCCAACATGACAAGTTATCTGACCTTGATCTCATGGTTGGTGAGGCGTTTGTGGTTGGAAATCTTCTTGTAGTCTTTGATTGCCCTTGCCAAACTGTTCATGAAAGGCTCTGTGTTTAAGGAAGGTGAATATACAGTCTTCTGCCACTTGAATTGCTGAGGACAGTTGTGGACCAATCTGTAAGGAGGGGTTGTAAACCAGGTTGGCCTCAAAAGGGGGAAACCCTTGTGGAGGAGTGTATGGCATTCTTTTAGCTAAAGTGTTCCTGGGGCTGATCTGTGGTCAGGTGTCCTGAGAGGGGGACACATAGTAGCGCAAGTACAGCAATATACTTGATTTACCTTTAGGTCTGTTCATCATACCAGGGTGAAAGGATGTGGTTCTGAAGGGTTTGGTGCTGAGAAGGGCCAAGAGTTCATCCCAAACCAGGAATGTGATTGGGGCCCCACCACACTTATTATCTTTGAGGAGGCCAAACATGGCGAATGCATGGGAGACAAATAAGGTTACTGCCTCCACTGCTTTTATGGACGAGTGACAAGAATATTTAAATCAACTTGGTAAACTTGTTGGCAACTACCATCACAGCATTGAAAATGTTGGAGGAGGTGAGCTAAAATAAAGTCATCTAAGATTTAGGTCCAAGTGCCATCAACTTGCCTTAGGGATGCAGAAGCCCCTTTTGCCTGAGCAGTATGACTTTGCGTGGATCCAAAGATATAGTTTTCCGCCCAATCATAGATCCTTAGAGAATTCTGACCAATCATAAGTCCCTTTGATAAGGTCTGCACACTTCTTAGTTCTGGGGTGCCCTACCACTTGGGGAACATAGTGCACTTTGATGACTCGGATACAATGAGGGAAAAATACCAGTAAAAACAAAACTATCTTTATCTTTAGACCTACAAGGGTCATATCTACCACTTGATTTCCCTGTCTGTCGCGATTCAAATATGACAGGATGATAAAGCCCTAAGTCAATATGGCGGAATGAATGGAATCCGCTGGAATCAAACTGGTACTGGTAATTTAAGCGCTTTGAAATGAGGCATTCAGCGAATCAAGAGGATTTATGCCAAGATTCGATACAAATGAGAGTAATATGAAAAGGGAAGCAGAATAGAAGAGTACCAAGATGAGGACGCATCCAGCTGAGGAACCAAGGTATAAAGAGTCTGATGGAAGATAAAAGGGAGGAGGTTTTTGACAAGAAAAGGAGCGCGCAGATAAGTCTGCTATTGATATTAAATTAAAAAGGCCAAAATAAGGGGCGATAGCTCCATACATATTTCATTAAGTTTATTTATAAATTGGTGATCCTCATATCATCCGATTTGGTTGCTCAGTGGCTCATACCTCATGCAAAACCAACTCGGTGTAATTGAGCTCAACCGCCAATAATTAACACTGTCCTCATAAAGCTTCACTCCCTATGGGAAGCAAGTTTGGCAGCAAAGATGTAGGAAAGGGCCAGGGTGCCTTGACAGCTCAGCTAAGAATATGGAGACGAAGTCCAAGGAAAGAATTTGGTATAATATATCACTGTGTTGCAATCCAAAGGGTCATCTTCAATGTTTTTTGACAAGGAGTGGTTCCAGCTAAGAATATCTGGCAGAACGTTATGCATACCTTGATGAGCTTATACTTTAACTGAAGCCCATAGATGTCCTGGTAAGTTATTGTTTGGTGATAACATAGCTTCTGAGGTTTCTAGTTATATAATAGCATTTTGTGATCTTTACAGACAGTGATCTCGTGTTGCGCATCCTGCAGGAGATTGCGCCAGTGAGTAAGTGACCAGTACACTGCTGCCAGCTCCTTGTCATCAATGGAACATGCCTTCTCAGTGGATTTGATTTTGTGAGAATAGTAATACATGCGGTGTTTGGCTCCTTTGTGCTATTGTAACAGCACTGCGCTCATAGCCACTGAGGAGGTAATGAATGCTACCACAAAGGATTTTGAGGTGTATAGATGGTGGAGCTTCCGGCAGTGAGGAAGACCTCTTTGATAGCCCCAAAAGGCTGTGAATGCTCTGGGAACGCTAAAAAGAGGTCAAACTCCCCCTTTATAAGTGAAGGGGTGCCGCCAGCTGGGCCAGAGTGGAATAGAAAAACTTTTAAGATAATTGTGCTGAGAAAACTCAAAAATTTTCTTCTGAGTGGTGGAGTAGTCCATGACTGGATGGCATCAAGCTTGTAGGAGGGAACAGCATACCCATACTTTAAGGCCAAGTTCCCCATGAAAGTCACCTCTTCACAGTAGTATTCACACTTGTTTAGTTTCAAAAAGAATACTATCTGTGAAGAGCACCCAATACAGAAGTTCAGGTCCTTGACATGACATTCTGGGGTGAGGGGAATGGATTAATATATTGACTATCTATGAGATAGCACAGGAAAACTTTAAGTTTTTCAGTATGTCATTGTTGAGGCATTGGAAGGTGGCTGTGCATTTTCAACCCAAGGGGCATCACTCTGAACTGGAAGAGTCCTTTCCTGGTGCGAAGGGTGTAATTTACTTCTGTCCTCTTGCAATCAACACCTGATTTAAGGCATTCATTAGATCAAGCATGGAGAAAACTCATGACTTTGCAATGGCCTGCACAATGGACAATTTCAAAGGAAGAAGTACAGATCAAGAACTGTGATGTTGTTCAAGTGATATAGTCAACACAAGGCTTCAGGATCTCATTCAATTTTTAGGTAAAGCCCATGGTGGAGGTGATGGGTGAGTTAAGCTTTATTATTTATCTTAGTTTAACATGTTATCAAGCCATGCCACTCAGAGCCTTACCTTCCAAAATAGGTAAAGGTATATCAGGCAATTGATTTTGACTAGGTTCCCTCTCAGCTGGAATTACAGGCCATATTTATAAAAAGTAAAGAGACTTGAAGCCAGGGATATGTCAAAAATCAATCTTAAAAAGGGCCAGGAAGGGAGAAAAGTTCAGGGGAGGGTCCACAGATTGAGGATTTGAGGACATATTGAGCTTAGTGAGGGGCTCATAGGAAGGGTGTCAAGCAAAGGAAATCCCACTGAGCTTACAATATTTGAAGGGAGGAAGTTGCTACTCAGTTAGATCATAAACTGCTGCCGGCGTCACCAGCCCACACCCATGATCACAGATATTATAATAGGTTTTGTACCTCAAGGAATGGGCACAGAACCCAAATTCACTAACTGAGAAGTGTACTGGGCGGCGTATAAGGTGACACATCAGGGCTTCAATGAGGCGCCTAGTATAGTTGATGCTTCCCCATCTTTA
>JAKSZP010004592.1:0-15000 GCA_022478985.1 Massospora cicadina
CCATTCAACCACTATTTAAAACAGTTTCATTGCACTGAGAAAATTGTTGGTCAATTTCTTCCTTTTCCTTTGCAATAAAATTTTGCCAAAAAACCAATCAATTTTTATTTTGTTGATTTTCTTCTGGCCGCATCCCTGATGGCTTTTCCTTGGTGGCCCATCGATCTGTACACTAAATGGGCTCTACCAGTACTCATGGTCACTATGGCCCCCACCATCGTCAATTGGATTCAGTGAGTCAGATACTTCTGGCACTTTAATCCTGCTATAATGAACTTCTGACAACAGTATACTGGGATCTTGTGGCTTTACGTCCACCATCTACAAGCAAGGATCCGCCTCCTTGTCTCCTCAGTTGAAACAACACCATATGCCAGTGAACTTAATGAAACTATTTTGGTGATTCCGCCCCCTTCAATAAGACTTCCTGGGTCTGGGGTGGGTCAAAATTGGTTTGTCCTTGGGATCATACTCGCTGTTGTGCTACACCATCAATTCGTCATTTTGCAATGCCCAGCTCCATACAACGTTGTTTGGTCAACAATGCCTCTGGCATTCTGGTTTGCTTTTTGGATGCTTACGCATTATGACTGGCAGGCCAGTCTAAACTTCTTCTGCCATTTCAATTACAGCTTGACAAGGAAAAATTTGAACTTAATAAAATAAATTTGAGCATGGGAAGATTTTTTAATGGTTCTAAAATAAGAGAATTGACTGTCAATTTTCTCAATGTGTTATGACTGTTTAAATAGATGATTTATTTGTTTAATAGCTTTGAAAAACGTGGGATTGGGGCCTTCAAGATTTGACCTAACCTGGTGAACTATAGGTGAGGGGGGAGAAAATAATTTTTGAACCAAATTTGAAATTATTGGGGGTGGGCTGAGTCACTGTTGGTTTATCCACAGGACACGCAAATTGCAGATTTTATGTGGTTTCGCTGACTGGAGAAATGGCGTCTTGCCTGACGGGCAACAGGAACCTTCTAAGGCTACCCCACATATGGGAGGTCCCAAGAGGTTGAGAATGGGTTAGGGGCGCCCAACCCACCCGCACCCAGTTGCTCTGGCGTCCGTTTGACCAAGTGGGAATTATTGGACAAAGATTTTGATGTTTCTGGGGAGGGCTCAAAATTGTCAGCAACATTTCCCAATGGCCTGATGCCATTGGCGAGCTTTGCTGAAGATTTACCATTAGACACTTTGTTTGCCAAAAGTATGTGCCCATCAGGCTTTGTTGCAAAGGGTTTGGGGCTCTCAGGTCTTGATGCCAAAGGCTCATTGCCCTCAACTTTATTAGGACCTTTTATCACAAGAGTATGCTGACTTTTTCAATAATTTAGCACAAATCCCTTTGATTCTCTGTACTAATTTGGCTGAAGTCAATGCTGGGATGGGTGGTGGGGTCCTTAAAGGGCAAGCTGTTACCCAACGCTCATCCACCACATGGGCAAGGTCACCCTGGGAGATGAGAGGGTCAGATTATCTTCTAGGCCCCTTTTTTGATGGAAAAAGGAATGCCACATGGTCCAATTGGAGGGGGTCTCCCAAGACTTACAATTAGGATTAAGAGCTATTGCATGGTTTTAGCTCAAAGCATCCGCCAAACCGTTCGCCTTGCCCTTTGTAAACTCATAATAAAGCACAAGTTGGGCCAGGGTCTCATTCCAACAGGGTTGCTGTGGGGTCAAGACATGAGGTGCGCAATAGTATAAGGCACAATGATTTGTACAAATGCGGAATGGTTGGGATGAGCCATGCAAGAGATGACGCCAATAAGTAAGCACCTCAACCACTGGCAATAACATTTTTTCATAAATGGCGAAGTTTAACTCAGGCAGAAACATCTTCCAAGAAAATATCCCACTGGATGCTCTATTCCATCATTGCCTACTTGTAATAGTGCCACCACTATGGCGAAGTTGGAGGCATTAGTGGCCACAATAAACTTTTATGGGATCTAAATGGCGAAGGACAGACGTGTACAAAAGGGTGCAATTTTCCACTTTGAAAACATCCTGTAAATGGGGACCACTGGAGAACTTTTGCTCCACTTGCCTTGTATAATGGCGCCACCACCTCTGAAAGATTTGGCATACATTTTTTAAGGAACATGCACTTCCCAAAAAACTCCTCAATTTTATTGACCATAGTTAGGGTAATCCTTTTATGAATCACCTTTGTCTTTTCTGAAGTTATCATGTGGCCTTTATCAAACATGACGTTGCCCAGGAAGGTGACCTGGGGCTTAATTAACTCACATTTACTGGTTTTTTCAGCTTAAGGTTGGCTGCCCTAAACTCTCCACCACTTGCTGAAGGTGTATAGCATAGAACTCTTGATCAGGGGAAAACACCAGAATATCATCCATGTAAGCCACCACGCACACACCCAGCAGGTCTTCAAGGCTGTATCTATATGGCATTGAAAGACAGCCAAGGCATTTAAGCCCAAAGGGTATAACCCAAAACTGGAAAATTCCTTTTCTGGTTTGAAATGTGGTTATCCACTCCTGGCCCTTCTTAATCCTGATATGATTGAAAACATTTAAGAAGTCCAGTTTGGAGAAGACTTTCATCTTCTCCACATAACGAGAAATCTGTAAGTCCATCAGGATGGGATGCAAATCTGGTACTTTGACGTTGTTGAGATTCTCATATCTACGCATGAGCATAAGGTACCATCAGCTTACTCCATAAAGAGAAGTGGGGAGCATACTGGGGAGGTACGTTGAAACATTGCACCTTTAGCTAACCGCTCTTTAACCCATACATCTAAGGCTGCTTCCTCCCATACAGTCAAAGGGTAAATGGGAGAAGATATACACACCAGATCAATGGTAAGTTTGAACTCGCAATAAAACTCTGAATATGCTGGTAGCATATTAAATGAAGCCACATCAAACGAAGATTCCATCCCCTCCAAACAGAAAGGTAAAGGTACCTCCAAAGATGGCTTCAGCAACGGAGCAATACTGAGGGTATGGACCTTGAGCCATTGGGGCAAATTTCCCTGAGAGTTAGCTTCAGACAGAGGGATCATTAATTTTTGACCATTCTTAAAGCCAAAGACAAGAATTTGTCTTTCAAATTGGTTCTGACATCAAACTTTTTCCACCACTCTACTCCAAAAAATAATGGGGTATAAAAGTTTTTGATTTCTTGGAAGCGGTCAGTCAATTGCTATTTGTAAACTTGATAATCTTATACTCCCATAACCTTCAGCGCAGGAATACATTAGTGTTGGAAAATTAACCAGATGAATTCCTCCAGTGAATAATCGTTATTTGGTATGAAATGGTCAATCCTGGTGAAATGGTTCATTGACTGAATTTTATAATTTATTTATGTGATTGCTTGGTAGTTTCTCTCCAATGTGGGTTGAGCCAAATCAGTATCCTGCCAAGATTGAGATGTTAGGATCAATCGATGCCAATCAGTGGTCCAAATTAGTATATGGATCACTGGTGACTAGTGGCTGAGGATGATCCAATTGGTTTAATTATAATATGCCAGTGAAAGCTGAAGATTCTGAGCTTGAGGTGGCCAAGGTTGTTTCTGGCACCTAATATTAATAATCAACTATTGCCTGACAAAGGCAATTTCCCAAATAAACGACTAGAAGAGTTGGATTGTGTCATTGGTAAGAAGCCAAGGAATACTGAGTCTAACAAGCAGTCAAGGATGTTTTTGGAGCATTATTACTAAGTCAAATATATTTAATATTATTTTATACATGATAATATGGCTCACCAGAAACTGAAGGCTGAGGATGAGCTGAAAATTAATATTTGGACATTGGGAAGGATGGAGAAAGAGGGTCAACACTAGGGAAGAGAGAAGCGCAGTGGATAGGAAGAAAGAGTAGTTGTCTGAAAGAACCACCGATGAGCCATAATTTGTGAGGGGTGCAGTAGCCCATTATATATATATAAGTACTTGGTGTTTCCCTTTCAATAAATTTCTCTCTTTGCGTAATCTCTCTTTTATATAAGTTTATATATAATCATATGGGTTGAAGTTTAGGCTGGTGGATCCCCAAATGGTGTGGGGGACACGCTAAGGGGTCAGCCAGCGCTGCTGGCTCCATCACCTAAGGCAAAATGGCAAGGGTCATCCAGTCTTCATACTGTTTGGCTTGCCAACCAGCAGATCCCATTGTTGACAGAAAAGTGACTTTCTGACAGTGGTGCTCACTACAGGGGTTCTGCTAGTTAATGCCAGAGTAGCTGACAGATGGTTGAGGAGGTGGCAGGGATGAGCCGCCAGTTTGGCTGTGTAGGGGAAGAGCATACTGTTGTGACCCCAAACCAAAGGTTGTGTTCTGGAAATTGTTGGTGGCATGGAGGGGCAATCCCTGAACACCTGCCCCACACACTGAGGCTGGAAGTAGGAATAATACCACCTGATTAAGTGGAGGGAAATGTTGTAAAATTAATCAGATGGATTCCTCCAATGATTAATCATTATTTGGTATGAAATGGCCATTCCTGGAAGTAGGGTTCATTAACTGAATTTTGTGGTTATTTAGGTGATTTCTTGGTAGTTGCTCCCCAATGTGGGTTGAGCTTAATTAGTATTTCACCGAGATTGGGATGTTAGTATTAAGTGGGGCCAATCAATGGCTCCAAATTAGTATATGCTTCACTGGCGACTAGTAGCTGATGATGATTCAATTGGTTTAATTATAATATGGTAGCAGAAGCCAAATATTTTGTTTTTGAGGCATCTGAGGTTGTTTATGGAGCCTAAATTAATTAATCAACTATTGCCTTAGAAAGGTTATTCCCCAAATGGTCGACTAGGAGGGTCAAAATGTGTCATTAGAAAGAAGCCAAGAAATCCTAAGTTTTCCAAGCGGCCAAAGATCTTTCCAGAACACTATTACCAAGTTGAATCTAGTTCAATATTATTAAATATTAATAATTATATGGCTCACCAGCAACTGAAGGCTGAGGATGATCTGAAATTAGCAACCATACATTGATAAGGATGGGGTGAGAGGGTCAACACCAGGGAAGAGAGAAGCGCAGTGGATAGGAAGAAAGAGTGGTAGGGTGGAAGAACTAGCAATGAGCTGATAGGTTGGTGAGGGGCGCAGTAGCCTATTGTACATATAAATACCTGGTGCTTCTCTTCAATAAGTATCTCCCTTTGCCTAATCTCCTTTTATTTTGTAATTATGTTTATTCTTATGGGTTGGTATTTATGCTGGGGGATCCCTTAATGGCGCAGGTGACATGACAAGGGGTCAGCTGGTGCTGCTGGCCCTGTTGCATAAGGTAAAATGGCAAGGGTCAGCCAATCTTCATATTGGTTGACCTGCCAACCATCAAATCCCACTGTCACCGGAAAAGCAATTTTCCAACACTTTGGAAGCCCCTCCTATTTATACCACCTGGCAAGTAATTAAACTCAAGGTAGTCAGCTAGGTCTTGGTCAATAAAGTTCTTAGAGTATCCTGTATCTACCAAAATAGTAGAGCTAATTTTCCCTAAAGGGTATGAAAGGGTAGCAGTTAACAAAAAGTATCCAGAATGGTCTTTATTTAATGCATAAAACGCTGACACCTCACCAGAGAACCCTTCATCAGGAATAAGCATGCCTTCAGGGTATGTTTTCAAATTATAAAATGGAGAGGGAAAATTGGCCACTTTTACTACTGAGGCCACATATCCCACCTTATCTTAAGCAGTTGCATAAACATTTTTATAATTTAAAAGTAGTGCCTTTTTTACCTCCTGTGTTCTGCAGATCATGGTAGGGGTAAGACTTGGGCTCTCAGGTGTAATTTGATATAATGAAATTGGGTCCTCATCAGAGCCACAAGAGTTGATAATCAGTTCATTTTTTTTATATCATTCACATTATAATATGCGTTTTTGGGCATTAATGGCCTCATACCTGCACTAATAGCCAGTTGTGCTTCATTATTCAGGGCCATCACCACCAAGCCCTTTGTTGATGATTCAGCCTGAACCACAGAAGTGTGGTGCAAAGAAAACTTGTTTTTATTGATTTGCTTTTTAACAAATTTGGGGCTAGACTCTCCCAGACCCTCAAATTTCGCCAAAATGAGGAGGGAATCAATGGGAAGCTCTGCCCCATTCAAGTGAAAACAATAGTCATGGGCGCCATATTTATAGGGGCTGCCATGGGTAACATCATTACAGTGGAATTGATTGAATCATTTGATTTAAACTTAGGGATAGACCCATTGTAAGTCCAGGGGAACGTCCTCTGTGTGTGGATCAGGCAATCTTCCCGTTCCTGAATAAAAAGGGTCTAAAGAGGGTGGCTGCACCTTTTGTTACTCAGGGTGACCTCACCCATGCGGTAGATGAGCGCTGGGTAACAGCCTTCCCTCTTTGGATTCCTCTCTAGTACCCTCACTTACCTCAGCCAAACTTGTCTATCAGATTAAGAAATCTGCAACAATATCACTAAATCAAAGTCAAAGATTACAAAATTGATGGGATTTAAGCCTGCTGATTGGGAAATGCATACTCAAAAAGGGACAGATGTTGAATTATTGGCTGGAAATTGTGGATGGTTTTGACTCAGTCACTAATACAATTGCAAAGCCAACCCCCTCTCAAAATCATTGGGAATGATCCCCGATGTGCAGAAGGTATCTTCAGAAATCATCGCTGACAGTTCGAAACCCTTATCCAGCAAAACAGGAGTTGTGGCTGATGAAACTCATTTGACCAAATGAACAGTACAGCGACTCGGCACAGATGGGTTGGCCATCCCAAAACCGTTTCCAACCAATTGGGACTGCCTCTATGTGGGGTGGCCTTGGGGAATTCCCGTGGCTTGCCAGTCTAGATGTTATCATGCTAACTGATGAAAATGTAGTTGAGCTTCAGTTCAGGCATTCGAGGTCAAAGTGACAGCAACTTGGCCTGCTGCCAAATCCTTTGATTCAGTTATATTTGAGATTATCTGTCCCATTCCCCAAAAAATTTGCCAGTTAGGTGAATTTAAGGGACCTGATCTCTGCTTGGACTCCTCACAATCAAACACTATTTAGTCAGTTGCCTTGCACTGAGAAAATTGTTGGTCAATTTTCTTCCTTATTTTTCCAATAAAAAATCCTTTTCCCAATTTTAGTTGTTTATGTTGAAAACTAAACTGCCCTTTCCGCTGGCATTCCAACACCCCTCAGGGTTTATGGCCGTGTTCATCTGGTACCTCACTAGGTATCTATACACAATTATGACCCATATGCAATTATAGGCAGAACTTTTTCTTAGTTCCATAACTGTTGTACCAGCAGCAGTGCCTCTGGCATTCTGGTTTGCCGTTTGGGTGCTTTGGCACCCAGTCTGGCAGGCCAGTCAAAATTTAACTTGCTGTTTGCCTGACACCCATGCTCAACTTCAAATTTGGTGGAACTCAAAGGAATGGAAGGATAAGATTCCTCCTTTTTGAGAGGTGCACGCAAGCTTTTGGGGCCCATATTTATAGGGACCACCTTGGATGAAACCATGAAGGCCAAATTACCTGACTATTTATGGGTTGGGGTGGAAAAATCGCCCCAAAGATCTTCAATCAGCTGGTCAAAATTGGAAGGGGGCAATTGCTACACTGGGGCATTTCTTGTGGGAAGGTCCAAAGTAGAACAGAGAAATGATGGTATAATGACGTTGGATAAAGGTAGAGTATGAGCCCTGTCACAAATTACATTTAAAAATTATTTTACTGGATAGCCCACTTGTCACATAGCAAAGAACTTATAGAAGGCTTGAAAATATGACACATTTAGGTGATGATGCTCCAGGGCATGCTCCAAGCTGTCCACCAATTTCCACAAAAGCAGCTGTGCATAAAACACCATGAAAACTCAGCTAGACACCTCAGGAGATAGTTGATACAATAAGTCCACCCGCTACAGGGGTGCACAGGAGCCAGGCGCTTTGTTATTATTGGAAAAGGATTTAGCAAGAGGGAAGCAAGTGCCTGTTGTAGTTTGGAGTAAATTTTGGGGGATAGTCAGGGAATTGTGACAACAAGATCACAAAGATTCTGAGTCCACTAGGTATGAGCAGAAAGGGTGGGCACTTCCCAGTTAGTAGTTGCAAGAATAACACCAAGATGCACCAAAACAAAACCAAATAAAAACTGTGGTGAGCACCATAAAAACCAGACAAACGGCCAGCACACCCAGTTTACACATAAAGAAAGCCCCACATAGATAATTCTGATGCATGTAAAATAAAATGGTTGGTCAACTAATGTCAGGAAAGTGCCTGTAACTCTCTCATTTCCAGAGAGGTGGTGCAGAATGCAAAGACATGCAGCCAGAGAACTATTCATAAAAAGATTGGAAACAGGGCACTGTGGAGGTTGCCAGAGCAAAAGGGACCCATGGCAAGGGTGTACAATGTGGTATATAGAAGTAGATAGCAAATATATAACAAATCTAGGTTGGACCCCAAAGGGGAGTCCATAACCAAGTGGAGATCTTTGCCAGAGTGCTTGGGTGCCTTGATATGGGGGGGCCAGGGCAGCCCAGAGGTGCAACAGATACAGTAGATAATTTCATTACAATAAAGTGACCAACGTTGTTAGAGACCTCCTTGAGGAGATCTGTGCAAAAATTTGACCAAGGAATCACACCAAAAATGGAAAAAATAATGGGGATTTTATTATTAGAGTGAACCAATGAGATAAGTTGGTATTGTGGAAACATACTTAAATAATGGGTGGAGAGTTGTCAATTGGTGGAAGTGGTGCTAAGCCTTAGCAAACCAAGAGGCACACAATCCCATCAGCCTGGGTACTGACTCAAGATTGTCCAAATTCAAGTTATAGATTGTAACTGGACTCATCCCAATTTGTTAATATTATAAATGGAACAGGTTTCAAAACCCTGTTCCTCAAGCAACCATAACGAACTGTCAGGGTTGAGAATGTAGCTGGTGAATTTTAATGCCCTGGTTGTAATGCTGGGCTGAGCATCACACATCCTTAGGACCAACCTGGGCATATCTTGCCTGTACCCAGCATTGTTCCAGGGTATGTTTTATGTCAGGAAGGCTTTGCAACTTGACCTTTTTGGCCTCCTGATGTCCAGCCTTGTCCTTGCAGTCTGTTCACTCAATTATGTCATGTAACTATGACAATTGGATAACTATAAAAGAAATACAAATCCTATTAACTAAATTCCAGAAGAATTCTTTAGATACAATAAAGCAATCTGAACTTTTAAGAGGTATCTGTGACAGTCAAGGCGTTGCCTGACCGCCACATAGCCCTGACCCCCCTAAGGCGGGGATTGTGGCTACTAATAATGTAAATAATATAAATAAAAGTGTGGGGCTTTAGGGCAATAACCCTTGAAAAAGGCATTCTGTCGAATCAGATGCCATAGAATTGAAAAAACCTTGGAGCAAAGGTGGTAAAGGTTGACATAAATGGTGACTGGGCCAATCAAAGGCCGCCAACCCAAAGTCTGATGATCTAAATGATGAGAATGGCAATGGCAAAGAGCAGCCCAGTGAATCAGGGGCTGCCAAGCTGAATTATGCCAAAAATGGAAATGTCAAAAATCATGGCATTGGGCAGCTCAGCAAATCAGGAGCTGCCAAGCCAAATCTGCTGCTTGACAAAAATATCGAGAGCCATGGCAAAGGGCAGCCCAGCAAATCAGGGGCTGCCAGGCTAAATTATTCCAAAAATGGAAATTTTTGCAATAAGGTTGACATGAGAATGTGAGCTCTGATTCATCCCCAACAAACAAAAATATATGCGGAAAAGTTTCTGTAACGCCATGGGTACCCAACGAATGGTCTAGAATGGGCCTAGATGGGAATATTGGAGGCCGAGATTCTTGAAATAGGCCCACAAATAGCCTGCCACCCGCAGACTCCACAGGATCCAATTTCCTCATATCCCCCATTCTATATTATAAAAACAACCAAGAGAAGGTGTTTAAGACAACTTCATCTTCTAATACATACAAATAAACCCTCAAAAATCAAAAATGAATTTTTGAAATTCTGAAATCATTTATTAAAATTTTGACAGAAAACCAGGGATTTTGAGCGAAGAAGATAGGCCAATCCTCAGATTTTGACAGAGCAGTCACCTCTCTGTATGCTCTCTCTGGGGGACAGACTGTCCTCCTCAGTGTGAGCATCATCCTCACCGTGTTCCAAGGATACCTTAATTGCTGTCATGGAAATGGCAGATGAAGTTTAGACCGGCCTGCCAGTCAGGGTGCATAAGCATCCAGAAAGCAAGCCAGAATGCCAGAGGCATTGCTAACCATTTGACTTAATATGGAGCTGGGAAATAGGATACCACAAAATGGTGGCAGAATGTCAGGGTTAGAAGTATCCCAACGGCAAAACACACTGAATAGATTTCAGACCCAGGGGTTCTGCTAACAGGGGTGGAAACTACTGGGATAGTTACTGCAAGATTCTTGGTTGTTAAGACCATTTCATTGGGGGTAAAAGAGAGGTGAATCTTCTCTTGTAGTTGGCAAACATAGGGCCATAAAATCCCTGTATATTGCTGCCAAAAGGTCATGAGAACTGGGTTGTAGAGCCAAAAATTTTGGACTTGTTGAGCCCAATTGGTGATAGAGGGAATCATAGTAACCAAGAGAATTGGTAAGGCCCACCCAGAGTGCGGAGCGGCGGACTACCAGGCAAACACCATATGGAATGTGGTTGAAAGGAGGGAGATAAAAATTTGGGGTTTTTCAATAAAATTTTTATTTGGGAAATAGAGTAAGAAAAATTGACTAACAATCTTCTCAGTGCCTTGCAACTGATTAAATAGTGGCCAAATGGTGAAAATGTGGTTGGGATCTACAAATTTGGCCTAACCAGCGAATTGGATGGTAGAGGGGGGGTTTATTCTTTGGAAACCATCATCGCAAAATTTGGTGGTGGGCTGAGTCTCTGTCAGTTCGACCTCAGACATCTGGACCAGGGGTCAATTACGTTTCTGACAGTTAGCATGATGGCATTTGGCCTGACGAGCGATGGGAATCCCCCAAGGCCATCCAATATAGGGATGGGACCATTTGGTTGGGAACAGGTTTGGGATGGCCAACCCGCCTGCACTTGGTCGATTAACCATTCATTCAGTTGATAGAGGCCTATCAAGCGCAACACCTGAATTACTATTGGAGGGTTTTGAACTCTCAGCGATGGCACCTGATATTTGTTCTGCTGATTTTGGGGTCAAATTGGAACTGTTGGGCAATCCAGCTGATGTTTCATTCTTCATGCTTTTACAATCATTTGAATTTCGGTCATCAGCCCAATTGCCACCCAAATTGGATCCAACTGATTTCAGTTCAATAATCTTGGCACAGATTTCACTGATTCCCTGCAACAGTACTGCTGAGGTGAGTGAGGAAATTGGGGGTAGGATCTGAAGTGGATAAGCTGTCACCCATCACTTGTCAACTACATGGGCGAGATCACCTTGGGTGATGAGGGGTACTGCCATCCTCTTCAGTTTTTCTTACTTGGGAACAGAAAGATAGCTCGATTGAGAGCCAAAGGACACTCCCCAAGACTTACATTACCCTTTCCTTTTCTCTAAGGGATGGCCCCCACCAGGAAGCTGTACCAGAGCCACGTTCTTATGCGCTTTGGGTAACTTGATAGCCATAATTGTCGCGGCCTTCTGCGGTTGGCGGGGAGCCTTGGGGTGGGATGTGTGGAAAGTATCAACCAGGTCCATACAATTCGTGCAATCGTGCACCTTGACCCAACTTTTTTCATAAGCTGGATATCCTTTCCAGGCCACAAGGTATTGGACTGATTGTTGCGACTTCTGAGATGCCAGGATGGCCTCCACTTCAGCTTCCTCGTTGTTGTTGATGACAATTGGTTCTGGGTCTGTGGGAATCACACCCTTGAAAGGCGACAGCTGGGATACATGGAAAACTGGGTGTTGCTTCCAATGCGCGGGAATCTTCAATCAAAATGCCCCATTACCCAATACCTCCTCTACTAAGCGGGGACCTGAACGCTTGCTGGAAAATTTGTGGGAAGAGGTTTGGATTTGCAAATGGTGGGTATTGAGCATGACATAAGAACCCACCTTAAAGTCATGACCCAGAAGGCGCTTGCAATCTGCAAATTGCTTGTAGTCATTGATGGCTTTAGTAAGGTGTTCCTGCACTAAAGCTTGGGTCAATCAAATATGACCAGCATGATCTGCGGCAGCTTGCACTTTTGGTTGCAAGCATGCCCTGACTGAGAATGATGGGTTGTAACCCAACGTTGCTTTGTATGGTGAGAAACGCGTGGAAGCGTGAATCCCATTATTATATGCGAATTGGGCAAGAGGCAGGTCATCAGCCCAGGTATCTTGCGCTGCTACTGCATAACAACGCAAATACCGTTCGAGAACTTGATTAACCCACTCGGTCTGGCCGTCGGACTGGGGATGATATGCCATGGATTGACAGGGGGTTATCTTAAGGATTGACAAGAGTTCACTCTAAAACTGGGCAGTAAACTGGGTACCCCTGTCACTAACAATTTCCTGGGGAAGGCCGAACATCAAAAACACATGGAAAATGAATAGACACGCCGTTTCTTCTGATGTGATCACAGAAGTACAAGGAATGAACAGAAAAAATTTGGTAAAGCAATCTACCACCACCATTACCCCTGTGAAACCATTGGAGCAGGGGAGTTCAACAATGAAATCAACGGACACTGAGGTCCATGGACCTTCCACCTGTTGTAAAGGGTGCAGGAGGCCATTTTTTCTGGAATGATCTGACTTGGCCCTAGCACAAGTAACACAATTGGCAATCCAAGTTGGAACCTCTTTGGTCAGTCCTGCCCAATTAAAGGTTCACTTGATCAGGTTGATGCATTTCTTGTTACTGGGGTGTCCGACCGTGGGGGGATCGTGATGTGCATGGAATACGTCCAGGTGGAAGGAGGGAGGCACCCAAACACAAGAACAAAAGTAGATGAGACCTTCTTCTAAAGAATATAGGGAGTGTTTGGGGCTTGAGTGAGTCAAGTGTTCAATAAACTCCACGCCCTCAGGGCAGGCCATTTGACCAGCTAGCACCTGGGCCAATAATGGATTGTCAGGCAACAACGCAGCGGAGGAAACAATGGAGGGAGCAATTGATAGGATTTGAGTATCAGGTATCACGGTAACAAGATCCTCTTCCTCAGGCTCTGAGAGGCAGTGAGCGGGACTATGGCTTAGGAAATTAGGAAGGACATTTAGTGCACCCTTGATGAATTCCTATTAAAAGTTGAAACTGCACAGGTCCTGATAGGTTTGGGGTTTCTGGTGTGCCAATTTTTGGGGATTTGTGAAAATACAAGAAAGCTTGGTGCTCTGTGCGAACTGTTAACTCATGACGAGCACCTTGCAACAGGTACTGCCAATGAGTTAATGCCCATGCAACAGCGGCCAGTTCATTGTCATAGATGGCCCAGGACTGCTCCATAGCGGTGAATTTTTGGGAGTATTAAGCAACCAGATGTTCAAGACCATTGTGGTCCTGAAGCAGCACTGCGCCCACAGCTACCAATGAAGCATCGCATGTGATGATATATGGTTTGGTGGGATTGGCATGTTTCAAAATGGGAGGAGACATGAACACTTTTTTAATTGCTTCAAATGCCTGCTGGCATTCGGGGTCCAACAAAAGGGTACGTTTTTCCCTGTGAGGGGGTGGAGCGGGGCAGCCAACTGGGAAAGTGCGGGGGAAAATTTCTTTAGGAAAATGATAGTACCCAAGAAACTTTGAAGCTGCTTCTGCGTAGTTGGGGTTGGCCATTCTTGGATTGCATCTAATTTGTTGGGGGGGATGGTGACCCCTTCTTTAAGTACCAAGTTTCTGAGAAATGTAACCTCTTCCTTGTAAAACTCACATTTGGAAGCTTTGATGAACAAGCCTGCTTTGTGCAAAGCAACCACCACTGCTTCTAAGTCAATAGCGTGTTGCTCAGGAGTTGGGGAATGGACTAGGATATCATTGATATAAGCAATAGCGCAGGAAAACTGGAGATCCCCTAACGCATTGTCAATCATTTGTTGAAATGTAGCAGGAGCATTTTTCAGCCTGAAGGGCATTACACAAAATTGGAAAATGCCTCGCCTCATTCAGAATATGGTCAGCCATTCTTATCCTTCCATTACTTGAATCTGATTGAAAGCGTTCACCAGGTCAAGTTTTGAGAACACCCAGGATTTTGCAATTGCCTGACTGATTGTCTGCTCCAGGGGCAATAGGTAGGGGTCAGTAACTGTGATTTTGTTCAGGTGACCGTAATATATGCAAAGGCAGAGCGATCCATCTGATTTTTGCAAAGATGATAGGGGAAGCAACGGGAGACATTTCTTTAAACAACCATCCTTTTTTAACATATTGTCCAACCAGGTATTGAGTGCAACTTCTTCTTCTGCCATATGGGGATACAACGGGCAATTGATGTTCACCAATTCTATGGTTGTCTGAAATCCACAATTGTATTTAGTATGTTTCAGCATACAGTCCACCTTTTCCATGTCAAAAATTCTGCAATATGGCATTAAATTTTTGGGAAACTCAGCCGGAATGCCCGCAGAAGTGACTAGGGTGGTGATAGAGCCAGTTCCTTGGATTTTCTTGAGGGTGTTGATCAGAGATAACTCTCCTTCTGAATTGTCATTGGCAAATGACAACGTATTTGATTCCAAATGAATCCTTACATGTTGTCAGCGCCACCATCCCACCCAAGATTACTGGAAATACCAGGTTTGGCATGGCTGAAAAACAATTGCAGAAGTTATATTGGTGAATTGAGAAGTATATTGGTTGGCGAACAACATACAAAGGCTGATAAGAAGAGGAGGCCACCATTACTGAGGAGCCCACATCCATATCCAGTTTTAGTTGCTGTGCCAACTCTACACTCATGAAGTTCCCCGCTGCTCCAGTGTCCACCAAAGCTTTGAAGGAGACATGGCGGGAACTGATACTAATTCTCATGGGTACAAGAAAATAAGCG
>JAKSZP010004592.1:20000-46568 GCA_022478985.1 Massospora cicadina
CAGTGACGTCGAAAAAGCGATGGTTATAACCCTTCCCACTTTCTTCTCGAACTCGTGTATCGTCTCTCTGGCCCTGCTCAATGGCGTTTTTCTCTTCCGATGCAGCATCAATATTTTTGCACTTTAAATTGTTCGTCACGTTTTTCCAAAGCCTAAAATGTTGAATGCTGTACCAACTTTGAGCACCGCTACCTTCTTGATTCAAACGGATCTTGCTCATCTTCGGGGGCAACAAGCTTGGGAAATGTTTGAGACGCCGAAGCATCAAATAGAAGGTTCTCAGGTCCGTTCTATCCTATTTGAGGCTACTTAAAGATTTGTAAAAAATTACCTTCCCCTTAATAAAGATCTTTTCAGACCAGTTGCCATAAATATCATATAGAGTATCACCCGACGAAGTCCGCTTTATTTTTCCGGACAAACTATGATAAGATCCTGAAAATATACCCTTCGCTATATTGAGAAATGGGATAATACACTACCTTGGTTTTAAACTCAACTTTGCAGCCGAGATCGGCCTTGTCACACCTGATGGTGGTGATATCTCCGAGCTCATAGATAAGCTTGCCGAAAAGAATCCCATAAACATGAATGCTGGGGTAGGTGATGACATACTCTTCACCCGGATGATTTAAAAGCTGGATGCGAGCTGCGCCTTCAAGGTGTGTAGCTGCGGATGTTCCATAAAATTTGGATTTTGGCCGCATCTCGCCATGGATAATAAAGTTGTTCTCGGGGCTAGCGAAAACGTAGGCCGAAACCGGTGGGTGATGAGATATCTGCTCCGAAATGTAATAGCTTATTCCGTCCCATTTTGGAAGGACCACCTGCATCTAAAGTACTCCCCTAACACGGGGTTATATGGCTTCCGCACACCCTTAAAAAGTGTTAAACCAAGGGAAAATGAGCAAAAATAAGCATTACAGTTGGTCTGATATGCCACCCCGAAAGATAATACTTTGCTATAGCAACCATCCTCTCCTCTGCACTTCCTAACTTATGAATGCTATAAATTTAGCACCTTAACAGTAGCATATGATATTCAGCTTACTCTAGGAGAAGATCAGGATGGCTCATAGAATCAGTAATCTTCTCAAGAAAGCTACGGGGTTCAAGTACAAAAGTGGGTAATGAGACCCGATGTAAATCAGAACCCTTAGATAATTGACTAATGATAGATAAGATTATATTACGCGCATTAGGCTCTAAAACCTCTTCGGAGTCAGTAGATTCAGGGTTGTTTTGGTCAGACATTTCCAGCTATAAAGTAGTACGCGTCTCAATATTAGAGGGAAGATATTTGTAAACTCGGGTCAGGAACAAGAGACACGGTAATTTGCCACAGCACTTTTTGGTTATCAAACTTATCGCCGCTTGAGTTTCAGCTTGCGATTTCTTTCCATTTTAATATGGCAGAATGATTCTCCACATAGAGCCTAAATAAAAGCCATTATCTGCAAAATTACCAGAAGTGGACTACAGCTGAACGATTAATCGATCGTCACTTACTGGGTATGACAGGTCTTGGTTCGAATTTTAATCAGATGTTGATTCCAAATACGTTTACTTTTTAATTAGTAGGGTGGTGGTTACCTTGTGATAAAAACTTACCACTACCACTAGAGATGCATGGGTTCGAATCCTATATATGGCCAGACTTAGTCTGGCATATTTATCCTAAGATCAATCTACCTTGATTAATCTCTAATTTTTAATTAGTAACTTATAAAACTACTTGCTGCCTCTATTGAGTTACTAGCACAGTTAACCCTTTCAATATTCAATGCATATATACATCCAAAAACTGAGGGGTATGTAAATCTAAAAATACATATATGTATCCAATTAAAATAAGATTTATATAGATTTATCATAAAATTTATCAAATATTTGTGCTATGACAAGGACCAAAATGAGCTTAAAATTTTTTTTGAAAAAAACCTCCTTTAAAAAAGCTCTAAAAAGTATGAAATAATTGAGAAATTATGCCTCCTCAATAAAACCTTTTTTGAAGTTGGTGCCATCTTCTAACCTGGCTTATAAAATTTTGCTCACAAATAAAATTTATATCTTACTAGCCAATTTACCCATGCTTTGCTATAGTATCTATAAAATTTTCAGATTTTCAATTTATTAATTTAGATTTTATATTATAGGTAAACAAAACCACTCAGCCAAATATAATTGCTCAATTGAATCAACCAAAAACCACCAACCACTCAGGTAAACCTAACTATACTATCAAAATAATAACTATTGGTTTCTTTCTGCTCAAACTCACTTTTAAGCAAATTTATAAAAAAACAAGAGTTTAATTTACAACTGCTGTCTTCTCACATCCATTTTCCAGTAAATGTCCTCAGATCCACTGCTTGCTGCTCCAGCATAGGGCAGCAGTGCTTCACCTCCCAGCATTTTCCACCCTGCAGGAAAATGAATTTGGATGAGCTCAAACAGTCCACCAAACTCTACTGGCCATTTTATCCCCCATGGGACTTAATGCTCCATCTGGTGTACATCTACCCCTCTCACCCCCATCCTCTCACCCTACCCAGATCCAACATCTGATTTTGCCTCCATGTTGAATATGGGCATTTATTCCCATATGCTGACAAGGCAATAATTGAAGTGGCCACCGCTGTGTTTGCACTGGCTGGTTTCATCAATTTCCACCTTTTTAAGGGCTATTTTGATATTGGCTTCCAAATGGAGGAGGATGCTGCAGCAGCAGCCTCCACCCCTAATATACAAAAACACCCCCATTCCTACCACCTGAACTTGCCTTCCAACAGACACCACAATGGAGGTGATATTTGCAAATCTTCCCTCCCACCTCCCACCCCAAATTTTATATGAACAGTTGGTGGCAGGGCTTATGACTTATGGGACACAACCCAACCTTGTCTTCGCTGTTCCTTCTGGTGCAGAGCACCTTGCTACACCTCACGCCACTGTCACCATAATCCCCCACCACCCTGCCATTGCCCAACAAATTCCCCCCATGCTCATATTGCAGCAGCACCTGAGCACTTTTTTTGGGCTCAGGTGGATAATGGTCACCAAATTTGTCCCCTCTGTTTGGGACTCAACCATTCCAAAAAATCCTACCCCTGAGCCACTTCCTCTGATGTGGGTCTGGAGCCACATTCAGTGGGTCCCAAATGGGGCATTTTGCTGCCCCCTCCCACCCAACATTCTAATTTGATGAGCCAGAGTAAAAAATCAGCCCCCACCAAATTGACTACTCATATTCACCCACCCAAATCTGCCCCCACCAATCAGAGTCAGGCTTGGACCACCATTTGCTTCCAAGTTGCCCAGGTGACTCTTACCCACCCCAATTCTTCATCTGCTATTCTTGTGAACCAAAATCCATGGGACCCACTGGCTGAAATTGATGAATCAGGTAAAGTTATCATGAGTGAACAAACTGGTCAACCTCTCAGCCAGTTCAATTATGGTCAGACCAAATTTTTCCTTTCTGATTTTGACAATAACCCACCTCCCAAACATTTTACTCTGCTACCCAATGCTGCCCCCTACCAAAGCGACCACCAGCTTGCCTTAGCTGTGGTGGCCTCTCCCCATTGCCCAAACCTATGCAAAGCAGTGGCTAGATCAGTGGCTAAACTCCATGAAGGGCTGCCCACACTCTACTTCCCCCAATTTCCCTAAATCTCCCTGCAGCAACATCTCAAAGTTGTTTGATGATGCTAAAGCTGCTATCATGTATGTTGCTAAACTAGCAGAATTTAACCCATCTGCTAAATTCACCCACAAGAGTATCACCAATTTTGCCAAACTCCCCAAAGCCCACATTCAAGCTGAATTTTATATCGCAGAATTTGTTGAAGCAATATACCGCGCTCAGCTTGATGAAGAGGTTGAGAACTCATACTACAATGTCCTTCACCCCCACTATGCGGATGCCCCAATGCCCTGGCTCTCCGCTTGGGTCCATTTTTTTAACCAAAATGACATGGCCACAGCGGATTTTTCTGAGGACAAACCACCTGACCCCCCTCACCCTCAGTCATGGTGGGTTAGCAGTTTCTGCTACCCACCTGGTTTGCAGTTTAATTTTATCTTTCCATTCATTTTTGTGTGGGTTTTAGTCTTTGTGATTTTGGTAATGTCCATCCCCTGGTTGGCGTACCTTGAATAAATATCAAAACAATAACTAATCACCACTCAAAACTAAACTGTGTCCTATCAATTTGATCAAAAGCCATCAACCACTAGGTCAAAAAAAAACTAATGAATCAATTAAATAATATTAAACTGCTACCCAAAACATCTCTTTATACTTAAAATCATTGAGTATGTGACATACTTTTCTCTCTTGCACCAATCAGTTTTTGAAAAAGAAAATTGAATCAGTTGAATTAGTCAGAAAGGCTAATAAAATTTAATTTTATTTTGAATGTTGAGTTGCCAGCAGCAAACATCTGAGTTGCCTGCTTCAGCGCTGGCTGCTGTTCCCTCCTAGGGAAGTGGGCCACCACTGTTGAGTGTCTTTCACTCAGTGCCCAAGCGGTCGCTGGTAGAGTTTGGCCCTCCCAATTCAGTGGGGTGATTTGTCCCACCAAAGGACCTCACCAATCACCTTGCATGTTCTCAGGCAGTACTGCGAAGCCTCCTAGTGCTCCCTTAAAGCAACATGTGCTTTGGCCTTTGCATCAAGTATAACACTTTGTTTTCTTATTCTGTTAAGGAAATTATTGAGGAGGTGCTGTCAGTGATGAAGCCTGCGGGCTTCATTGATTTTTGCCCCTACAAGGGGTACTTTGATCTTGGCTTCATATACAAAGCTGATGCTGCGACAGCATAAACTATTCAATTAAATTTTAAAAATACTCCTCCCCCCACCACTTGAACCCAGCTACCTGCAGACACCACTCTCATGGTGCAATCTGCAGGGTTGCCCACCTATCTCCCCCCTGCAGTTCTTCACCATGAATTTGTGGAAGGGTTGGCTGTTTATGGCTTGGACCCTGTTCTGCAGTTTGTGGTCCCTAACAGGACCAAACATCTTGCTGGCCCTCATGCATTTGCTAAAATTCAGCCAGCCAATCACAGAATCATTCAAGTGATTCCACCACGTTCATTTATTAAATCTGCCCCCAATCAGCAATTTTGGGCCCATGTTGAAGGCAGGTGGACAGTTGCCCTTCCTGTTTTGGGTTGGATCACTCAAAACAGAAGTGCCCTGCCCAGGTGGAGGTTGGGGGCTCAGCCCTTGCCTCCTCAGCTGCTGCCAGCTTTTGGCTGCTTCAGCCAAAATTTTTGCATGGGGAGCCACTCTCCCTCCTCCTCCCTCAAAGCCAGTAGGCTTGGATGACTAAAATCAGCCAATCAAAAGTCAACATCCTGTAAGCTGAAACCAAATGTTTCAGCTCAATTGGCGCACACTGAATTTGCTAAAATTTCTAACCTTACTACCCTTCCACCCAGTCAACTTCTGTTGCTGGGCCAATCAGGCCTGATTTAAATCCATTTGATGTTCTCAATTGGGTTGATTAGGATGATTTCCCACATGAGACCAATCCCATGTTTGAATGGGAGGGATTTATAGATCCTTCCTTTGAATCACCTTCTCATAATTGATTCAGCCCTAAAAAGAGCTGTCCCCAGTATAAACCCCTATTTGAACTGGCAACTGAAGTTGCAATTGCCCCTAACAACACCCTTTTGCAAGGCAATGCAAATCTATTTTGGCTCCCTTAAAAATGGTTTTCCTGGGCCAAAATCCCCTGAAGAATTTCCTTTTACCACAAAACAAGAAATAATTGTGTTGGGCCACAAGGCAAATGAATCAACCATGCAAGCCACTCAAGTATATGGCTTAACAGTGATAAATCTTCAGAAGAAAAAACTGATTTTTCCAACTGCCAAGTTTGCTTCTATGGGTAGAGAATAACATATCCAATTATATTAATGCAAAAAACACAGCAGATATTATTGATGAAACAAATATTACTCTCTTCAACCTTCACCCACATTCAGGTGATATGCCTACTCCATTCTTTTTTTAGTACTAGATGGTACTCCATTCTTGTCTGCCCTGGCGCGTTCCCTCAAACACCCAATTTGCCCTCCTTCTCCCTCAGTTATGCTAGGCTAGGGGAACCTGGTCTAGCATACTAGAGGTTAAATCAGTTTTTTAGCAATTTTGCTCATTTTATATCCTGCTTTTTATTTTTTGTCAGCAATAAAGGGTCCTCTGGTCCCCTTGCCTTGAATAAAATGAGTATGTGATATATCTTCCAAACTAATAAATCAACTTCTAATTAACTTGCCAAAAGTATTTTATTAATTAAATGAACCAGATTAAGAAGGTTCTTAAAATATTTAAACCTATCATCCAGATACCCATGCTTTGCTATAGTATTTAGCTTATCAAATGATAAGCTCACACTGACATAGTCTATAGGCTATGCCAACGCTAATCTGGAGCCACTTGTACTAACAGCTTTGCTGTTGCCCTCATGGCTGGTGAGCTTATTATCCTATCTACTTAATTTACTCAAACTCTAATACTGATTTTTGTTGAGTTTCAGGTGAGCAATTTGGTAAATTATTAGATATTATTTTACAATTATCACCCACCCATCTAAATAGATTGAATCTATCATACTCAATAGTTTCAGATTTAATCTTATTTGCCAATTCTCACCCACTCACCTAAATAGCTTAAACTTATCAGACTCGATTAGCATCAGGTAAGCAATTTGGTGAATTATTCAATGATATTTGTCAATTCTCACAACTTGCTCAATAGATTGAACCTGTCATGGAAATGACTGATAAAAATTAGACTGGGCTCCTAGTCAGGGTGTGTGAGCACCCAGTGGAGAGCCAGAATGTCAAGGGCACAGCGGCCCATGTGACTAGAAGAAGGGGGATCTAGTAGGGACATGAGAAAAGTAAATGTTTATAAATGTACCAAAGGCCCACAAGGCAAACCAGATGGTTGTAATGGGGGCAACCGCGAGTCTTGTGGGGGGGGAGAGAGAGAGAGAGAGAGAGAGAGAGAGAGAGAGAGAGAGAGAGAGAGAGAGAGAGAAGAGAGAGAGAGAGAGAGAGAGAGAGAGAGAGAGAGAGAGAGAGAGAGAGAGAGAGAGAGAGAGAGAGAGAGAGAAGGAAGGGGGGGGGGGGGGGGGGGGGGAGGGGGGGGGGCAACCCCCAGGGGTGGGAGAGGTGGGGAAGATGACTACTCCTCCAAGGTGCATGGTTGCTGGCTTTTGGTTATGGGTAGGTGGGTCTGTGCACCAGAGAGGGGTGGCACAAGACCCACCGCATGAACAGAGGTGCTGTCAGAGGGAAATGGGCCCAACACGAGCGTTGGGGCTGAGTTCCCCTTGGTCAGGTACTCTGAGGCCCTTAGGTGGGTGGGATCAATGGTGGACAAGCCAGGTGTGGGGGCTGAGCTTGTGGGCATCAGGGTAGGGGCACTCTGAGGCTGCTCTGATAGGGGAGCGCTCTCAGAAAGTCTGTTGGCAAAGCAAACGGATGGGTTCATGTTTAATGGATATGCAAAAATGGATGGAGAGTTGACTCCATCATTGAGAGTGAGGCAGTTCACTGTGGATATGATCCACCACTGCATGGTGGGGTCAAGTGACCGGACAACCCATTCAACAATCATCAGGATAATTATTTGGGTGGTGGCACACTTTTCCAGATCAATTGGCAGATTTTAAATAAAAAACAAACAGGAGGAGTCTGCAACAAGGCATTTGGGGTAATTGACTTTATTTTGGCACAAAGTGTGAAGAGAATAGAGAATGAACTGACAACTGCCCATTGACAGAATAGTTGCCTTAAGTATTGGGTGGTTGGGGATTGGCGATGGGGTTTGGTTGGCTAGCGGGTGGGGGAGTGGATGGATGGATGGTTTCCAAAAATCTTGGCAAAAATCAAAAAAAAACTTTTGCTTATTTTCCCAAATTTTTGGGGCCAGACCAGGTCGATGGTACCAATCTGGGCCTTGACCATTTGAGTCGGGCAGCTCAAGTGGTTCAGATTTCCTGGATTCATCTTAGGGGCTGTGGCCTTGGTGCTCAATTGTCTGCAATCTGGTCCAAACTCTTGATTTGGTTGTCTATGTGATCTGAGCTTCTCAGATTCATTCTGAGGGGTGGGGGCAACTGGTCCAAGTCACTGGTGGCCTGGTTCAAAACCCAAATTGAGTTTCTGATCTGATTCTTGGACCTGACCAGTCTGGACTGGCTCCATTAGCCCAGAATCTGCAGGCCAGGCTCTGATACTTGTGCTTGCAGTTTCTTCAAATTTTGGTAAATTTTTCCTGGTAAGTGGGGGGTCCCAGGGGCCTGCCCAAGGCCCTGGCCTGCATACTTCTGGAAGATCCCCTCTATTAATTTTATCAGGGTTGGGGAGGGGGAGGGGAGAGATTTGGATATCTCTAGGTGGAAGGGCAGTTACCCAGAACTCATCAACCACATGCGCCAGGTTGCTCAACTGTGACAGGGTCCACTTGGGCCTTTGGCCCCTTTTGGTTCAAAAGGGATGCTGCTCCCTATCCAGTTGTAGGGGCTGGTCCCCAAGACTTACAGAACCCATCAGGATTGATAATTTCAGATTTGATAAGATTTGCCAATTCTCACCCACTCACCCAAATAGATTGACCCTATAAGACTCAAAGGTGTCAAATGTCAGTCAGTCAGTCAGTCAATAGGTATATCAGTATGTCAGTGAAATTTTTTATCACACAAACTAGCCAAATTACCCATGCTTTGCTATGGTGTTTATAAAATCAGATTTTCAATTATTTAATTTAGATTTTACATTATAGATAAACAAAACCACTCAATCAAATCTAATTGCTCAATCGAATCAACCAAAAGCCACCAACAACTTATGTAAACCTAACTGAACTTATCAAAACAACCAAAAAAACTAATCACCCCTTAAAACTATACTGTGTCCTATCAATTCAATCAAAAGCCATCAACCACTCAGCCAAATAAAAAAACCTATTAAATCAATCAAATTAAACCATAGTGCTACCCAAAACATCTCTTTATACTTATGTGAAACCAGCTGAATTGTTGCCCGCTGGTGCTTTACGCCAGCTGGTTTCAACAAAGTTTTTTAATAGAATTTAGTTAAATGTAAAGCACTAATGAAAATTAATTTTTTATGGTTTTATTTTGAGCACAATAAAGGAAAAATTGATGATCCTCGACCTTTGACTATCTATTATTTAAAGTAATTTTGAGGGTCAAGAGGGAATTTGGAAATATTATTGGAATAGCTGAATCTAGTCTGAATTAGGAAATATGAAGGAAGATCATATCACAACTTGGGAACTTGCTTCAAGGCAGCGGAATGAAAGAAGAGGAGTTTTGATTGGCTAGAATGTACACATGAGATAACATTTTTATGTACTTGAGCCAATCACCGCCTGCAAAATTTCTTGCACCTTGGGGGACCCCTGCCAAGGCTATAAAGGGGGATCCCTGCATAGATGTGTTGTGGGACTTTGAGGTGATGGAGGGAGTGCCTTCCAATGGTAACCCCAAGGTCCATGGTGAGGTTAGAGTAATTTGATCAGCTGATTTTACTACTAGTGCTCATACAGGTTTCAAACTGGTGTTTCCCAGATTAACGGGGTTCCACTGAGAATTGGCCAGGGACTTTTAGCTAATTTCCTTGAATTTCTCATTTTTATTCTAATAAAAAAATTTAACAACATCAGAAAATTATAAATTGGCCAACATTTACCTTTTTTGGTGGAACTCAACCTACAGCATTCTTATTTTTAGGCTACAAAGGTAAATGTTTAACATCACCTTCCTCAATAATGTTGGGGGCAAGTAGGGCTGAAGGAAACAGCCATGTGCACGATTAATAGTGATACCAGTAGCTAGATTTTTGATTGAGTACTTGTTTCCTCTCTTGTAGATGATAGCAAAAGGATCTTCCCAGATTGTTCCAAGTTTACCGCTTCTAGGGTTGATGCAGTTATGGTAGCACAACGCCATATCAAAAACTTGAAAAGTGGGTAAGGGGGTTTGGGAATCATTTTCAGCCTGCTTTCTTTTGTTACTGTTTTGGCTAAATTGGTCATAACTTCAGATTGAAGTTGAATTATGCATTTGGCCAATCTCCTCATAACTTTATCTAGTTCCTCAACTATAGAAAAAAATACATCCTTAGCTAAGAGAGCAGGTATTCCTGGTTCCCACCCATACAAGACACAGAATGGAGACATATTCAAAATCCAGTGATAGTTAATCTGGTATACCATAAGAGCACTAGGTAAATATTGATCCCAGTGAAGAGGATCAGATGAGGCCAGTTTACAAAGAATGAAAACCAAGGTTCCATTTGCTCTTTTCACTGTTCCATTTGTGGATGAGTTATATGGAGCTGAGAAAAGTTGTTGTGCTCCCACAAAAGTGGCCAGAATTTTAACTATTCTGGAGGTAAAGTTCTTTCCATTATTGCAAAGTAGTACTTGAGGGCAACTGTGATGAGTGAAGATGTTTTGATATAAAAAGGTGGCAGTGGCCTTAGCTGTTTGAGAAAGAAGAGCCATAGCTTCAACCCACTTAGTGAGATGGTCAATAGCTACTAGGATAAATCTGTTTCCAATAGTAGACTGAGGAATGGGACCTATTACATCTAAGCTGATGGTGTGGAATGGTTGTTGCAGGGTAGTTGGTTGATATTAATATCTAGACTTGAAGCCAGATTGCTTCTTACAAGTAAGGCAGGCTTTCAAAACATCAACGATAGATTCCATCATTCAATCCAAGTAAAACCATCTTTTAATCCATTCATAGGCTTTCCTTTCCCCTCCATGACCTATGGTAGAATGTGCTTCTAAGATAGCAGGTACACGTTCTGAGGGTCAAAGGTAAGATGGACATTTTGTCCCCACCTGCTTATACAACTTTCCATCTTCAACTTTAGTGTTTTGGGAATGCCAGGCTAACATCTTTTGAACAGGCTCATCCTCATCCTCTCCATTCACTGAGGGTCATTAAAAGGTCATGTAACCTCTCTGCCTCACTATGATCCAAGTGAAGAACTGGTAGCCAAGTCAACCCATCTACATTCAAGTGACAAATTCCAGCATAGTGTTCGATCTTCATGTCATAAGGCTGGAGCTTTAAAGACCAGCGAGCTAGCTGACCAGTAAAATCTTTCATGTTCTGTAACCACTTTAGAGATGCATGGTCAGTAACTACAGTGATAGTGGTTTTATAGAGAAAAGAGTGGTAGTGCTTTACAGCCAACAGAACAGCAAGGCACTCCTTCTCCATTACACTTTAGTTGCGTTCCACTTTTGACACCAACTTACTAAAATAAGATACATGATGATCTACACTGTGTTCACCTAATTGGGCTAATATGGCTCTAATGGCATAGTTTGAGGCATCAGTGAACAAGATGAAAGGTTTATTATAATCTGGGTGCTGTAGGATAGGACATTGTTATAGTAGCTGTTTCATTGTCTCAAAAGCGGCCTTTTGCTCAGCACCCCAATATAAAGGGGTATTCTTTGTTAATAGATGGACAAGGGGCTCACTGAGTTGGGCAAACTTAGGGATGAACTGATGATAATACCCCATCATCCCTAGAAATACCTGTATATCCCATAGATTCTTAGGGGCTGGCATCTTTGGGATAGCTTTATCCTTGTCCTGCATGAGCTGAATACCTTCTTGTGAAAAGGAGTGGCAGAGGAAATTTAATTTTTTTTGGAAGAAGGTACACTTTGAGGGCTTCAACTTAATATTAGACTTATGTAACCGTTGAAACACCTCCTTCAAGTGATAAAGATTTCATTAAAGGTTTTTGAGAACACCGTGATGTCATCAAGATATATGATGACACAAGTCATCTTGAGGTCCTATAAAATGTGATCCATTGCATGCTGGAAAGAGGCAGGTGCGTTGCACAACCCTTAAGATAATTGTGTAGATTGGAAGAGACCTTCACTACAGATAAGAGCGCATTACTCCTGATCTGGAGAAGAAAGGTCCATTTGCTAATAGCTGCTAGCTAAGTCCATGGCAGAAAAAAAATTAAAGTTTGAGAGTTGGGCCAAGTTGTCATCAATACAAGGAAGAGGATAGCTATCCTTTTTTGTGAGATCATTTAACCTGCGGTAATCAATGACTATCTGATGTCCTCCATTCTCTTTTTTATTAGCAAGAGAGGGGAGACCAGGAGCTTTGTGAAGAAACTAACATCCCCACATCAAGTAACTGCTAAAGTTCTGTCCTCATTTGTTGTTCTTCCACTTTTGATTTGCAATAAGGTTTTGACTTAATGGGATGGGCATCACCTACATCAATGGAGTGGCACCAACCCTTCATGTGGCCCAAGTTGGTATCAGATTTGGAGAATATATCACTATAGTCATTGATAAGAGTGTAAACTTATTCCAGCTCATCTGGGGTTAGCTCATCTGAGATATGGATGTTGGGTAAGGTACATATCAGGTTATCTGTTGGCAGGCCCATATCCATCATAGTACCAATGGAGTGAATTTGTTTAATGCCCTCCACAGGGACTAACAAGCCTCTGCCAATCTCCTGGTGTTTTTTACAACTATGTTATTGTGGTGAGAACCCCAATATCAAAGTAATGAGCATTTGATAAGCAGGGTCAAGAATGCCAGGTAATATCTGAGGCTCCAAGGGACTGATGCCCTTAATGCTAATGAGGTGTAACAAACAGTGACATGGGATTTGTAGCGTGACTTTGGTGTCAACCACTCATTGTTCACCAGGCTTGATCATGACATCATCTGCAGCATAAAAAGGTTATCTTCCCTAGCATCCACTGAATTAGCTAATTTCTTTGTGTGATGCCCAGGAGTGGTATAAGATAAAGGTATTGCTGCAAGGGGTATTCAACCAGGCAAGAGTATTCATGCTTACTGGACTCTTTATTGGATAAGACTAATGGGACTTCATAGTTGAGCAATGAGAGGTAACCTTGCTTCAGGTTGATTATTTCCTCATACTCAATCATAAACTGAGTTCTGATGAGCATATAATATGCTTTGTTATCTAAAGCCACAGAAGGGGCTGATAAGATAAGCTTTCCAACTCTAATGGGAAGGGAAGAGTAGGCCCCAATAGCCCAGGTATTGTTGGGGCCAGCAGTTCCAAACTCTTGAATGTACTCCAAGTCAGTTGCTAACTTGATCTTCTTGATAAACTTAGTTGAGATCACGTTGACTGGGGAACCAGTGTCCAAGATGGTCAAGATACGGACCTTTTGAATGACTACTTCAACCTTAGTGAGAGTCCCTCCAAAGTTAGGCAATAAAGCTAAAACCTTCTTGAGCCATAAGGTGGAGGTGAGTTTTTTAGCAGTCTCATGGTAGTTATTCATGATGGTTAATAAGGGATGAGCATGTTAAAGAGGTTGAATCAAGCCAGCTAAGAATTGATCACCATCACTGGCAGTGTCAATCTCTTGTGGACATCCTAGGATTTGACTGAGGTACGTTTCCTCAGGGATGGTGGTCTTGTCTACTCCTCCAGCGTTCAAGTGATCAGAAACCTCTACCTCTGCAGGGCTCCAAGTATATAATAGTTAAAATAATCATAACCCCCTCAGATTTGTCCCCAAGGATATTCTCATCAACTGGAAAGGCTATGATGGAGGTAGGAGAGATGGCCACAGGAGATTGAATAGCCTTAGGGCATGCCTTTACCAGCTTAGATGGAGGGGTAGGCAAAGCAGCTTTAGTGAGCTGGTGCAGATGGATGGTTGTTACTACCTTACAGGGTTTTGATTTATAAGAAGGATTGGTAACCTTTTTAGGTTGCACAGAGAGAGAAGATCTCAACTGATCAACTAGTGGTAACTCCTCAATAGTGAGAGCTGGAGGGATCTCCTCATCTTTTTTTGTTTGTTGCACATGAATGAAAATTGGCAACATCTAATAACGCCTCCTTTAGATCACAGATATTTTGGAAATGGCATTTTACTGAGGTAATATGTCTAGCTAGAGAGGGCTGAGAAGCTAACCCAGTTAACAGGATGGCAATAGCATCATCCAGGGTGAGCATGTTAGAGGTTGTTAACCTTTGTGCAGCAAGGTAAAATCATTCAGCAAATGCAAGGAGTGGTTCATCCTCATACATGCTAGGGTGCATAAAGGCCTGTTTTTTCCTGAGTAGACTCTGCTTAGATCTGAATTCAGTCATGAGAGCCTCCTTCACCTCTGCCCAAGTGAGCAAAGGGTTCAGGTAAGGAACTATCATCTCTTGTGCTAGGCAGTTTAAACAGGGAAGGATGTACTGAACTTTTTGGGTATCAGTGGAGCCAAACATGGCAGCTTCATAAATATACAAAAATATATTGATATTTTCTTTGCCAAGAGTGAATTTTTTCAGAAGGGGGAAAATGTAAGGGCACTGCTCAAGCGCCTTAAGGTGGTATAAGATACTGGCAAGTTACTCCTCAAGAGCAATAATTCTGGCTATATAGGGATCCCTTGTAGTGAGCTCCATTTTGTGAAAAACCAGCTGAATTGTTGCCCGCTGGTGCTTTATGCCAGCTGGTTCCAACAAAGGTTTTTAGTAAAATAAGGTTAAATGTAAAGTGCTAATAAAAATTGGTTTTTTATGATTTTATTATGAGTGCAATAAAGAGAAAAAACAATGATTCTCAACCTTTGACTATCTAGTTTTTTAAGTAATTTTGAGGGTCAAGGGGGAATTCAGGAATATTTTTGGAATAGCTGAACCTAGTCCAAATTAGAAAATGTGCAGAAAGAGCATATCATTACTCAGGAACTTGCTTCAAGGCAGTGAAATGAAAGAAGAGAAATTTTGATTGGCTAGAATTTACCCATGAGGTAATATTTTTATGTACTTGAGCCAATCACCACCTGCAAAACTCTTTGCATATTGGGGAACCACCACCAAGACTATAAAAGGGAGATCTTTTCATAGGTGCATTGTAGAACTTTGGGGTGATGGAGGGAGTGCCTTCCGATGGTAACCCCAAGGCCTGTGGTGAGGTCAGAGTAATCCAACCAGCTGATTTTACTAATAGTGCCCATACAGGTTTCAAACTGGTGTTTCCCAGATTAATGGGGTTCCACTGAGAATTGGCCAGGGACTTTTAGCTAATTTCCTCAACTTTCTCATTTTTATTTTTAATAAACAAACTCTTAACAACATTGGAAAATTACAAATGGCCAACATTTTCCTTTTTCAGCGGAACTTAAACTACAGCATTATTATTTTTAGGCTGCAAAGGTAAATGTCTGACAATACTTAAAATTATTGAGTATGTGACATATCTTCTAAACTACTAAATCAACTTCTACTTAACCCTTAAACAGGAAATTTATCTTTTAAATGTAATTTGTATTTTACCCATTACACCTTTAAGTGTAATATTTTTTGCCCATTACACCTTTAAATGTAATTTATTTTACCCCTAAAAATAGAATCAGAAGGTGATGGAATTCAAAGCAGAAATGAAACTATGTGGTGATTGCCATCTCCCAATAAAAGTTGCAAAATGCTCAAACTGCAAGTTAGCTATTCAAATGGAGTTAAAAAACCTTATTTTATAAGCGTGAAAAGTGTGATTAATATCTATACATATACCCTTGTTTTTATTATCAGCATGTACCCAATGCATCATTTGATAATCAAGAAGACTCCAATAGTAGTTCTAATCAAGATAATTAAATTACTCTAACCAAATCTCTTTATTCATATTTCAACACAAATATATAACAGATTAAAATATATTTGCTATTTGCTCAATTTCAAATTGTAAATCATTTTTTTCAAAAACCAAATTTTTGTTTAGTTCTTCTCCGCAATAATGATTTTAAAATTTTATATTTTTGAACTATTTGAATTTTTATCTTTGTGCCCCTATAATTTGCACAAACATTTTTCTTCAAATCTGTTTAAGAGTTATCTTGCTAAAAGTATTTTAATTAGGTGAACCAAATTAGGCAGGTTTTTAAAATATATAAGCCTAACATCCAGATACCCATGCTTCGCTAAGGTATTTAGTTTATCAGATGATAAGCTCACATTGTAGCCTATAGGTTGTGCCAGCACTACTCTCGAGCCACTCGGACTAACAGCTTCACTGTTGTCCTCATGACTGGTGAGCTGATTATCATAACTACTTAGTCTACTTAAACTAATACTGATTTTTGTTAAGTTTCAGGTGAGCGATTTGGTGAATTATCTTCTTAAAACACATTCACTGACTGACTTACTGACATCTGAAACCTTCGCTCCTGATAGGGTCAATCTATTTGGGTGAGTGGGTGAGAATTGGCGAATCTTATCGAGTCTGTAAATTATCGAGGCTGATGGGTTCAAGCTATTTGTGCGAGTGGGTGAAGATTGACAAATATTGTTGAATAATTCAACAAATTGCTCACCTGAAGCTAATCGAGTCTAATAAGTTTAAACTATTTGGGTGAGTGGGTGAAAATTGGCATTAAAGATCAAATCTGAAACTATTGAGTTTGGTAGGTTCAATCTATTTGGGTGAGTTGGCAAGAATTGGCGAATATCTATATACTAGCCGATTTACCCGTGCCTCGCTGCGGTGTCTAAAATTAAAGATTTTCAATTTATTAATTTAGATTTTATATTATAGATAAACAAAACCACTCAGCCAAATCTAATTGCTCAATCGAATCAACCAAAATCCACTCAGATAAACCTAACTGAACTTATCAAAACAACCAATAACTAATCACCTCTTAAACTAAACTGAGTCCGATTAATTTTACCAAAAGCCATCAACCACTCGGCCAAACAAAATAAACCTATCGAATCAATCAAATAATACCAAACTGCTACCCAAAATATCTCTATATATTTAAAATCCTCGTGTACGTGACATATCTTCCAAACTACTAAATCAACTTCTACTTAACTTGCCAAAAGTATTTTATTTATTAGGTGAACCAAATTGGGCAGGTTTTTAAAATATATAAGCCTAACATCCAGATACTCGTGCTTTGCTACGGTATTTATCAAATGATAAGCTCACATTGTAGCATATAGGCTGTGCCAGCACTACTCCCAAGCCACTCGGACTAACAGCTTCACTGTTGCCCTCGTGGCTGGTGAGCTGATTATCCTAACTACTTAATCTACTTAACCTAATACTGATTTTTGTTGAGTTTCAGATGAGCAATTTGGTGAATTATTAGATAGTATTCGCCAATTCTCACCCACTCACCCAAATAGATTGAACCCATCAGGCTTGATAATTTCAGATTCGATCTTATTTGCCAATTCTCACCCACTCACCCAAATAGTTTAAACTTATTAGACTCGATTAGCTTCAGATGAGCAATTTGGTGAATTATTCACTGATATTTGTCAATTCTCACCCACTCGCCCAAACAGATTGAACCCATCAGGCTCGATAACTTCAGATTCGATAAGATTCGTCAATTCTCACCCACCCACCCAAATAGATTGACCCTATCAGACTCGAAGGTTTCAGATGTCAGTCAGTCAGTCAGTAGTCGGTCAGTCAGTGAATAATTTTTTTTATTAAGTAGATATCGAACAAAGTCGTGTTAGTTACACCATGTATAACTCAAGAACGGCTGGACCGATTTTTATGATCTTTGCTTTGTTGATTTGTCTCCGCCCCGAATAGCAGAATAAATTTTAAAAAATATTATTTTAATAGTAAAATAAAAAGTTTTATGTAACAAGTGAAAATCATATATATACTTCGATGGTATTCGCTATATTGTTACAGCTGAGCAGTTTGATATTCAGCTGATTTGATATTTTAAATGGTTTTGTTAAGTGGTTAGTGGTCATTCGGGTATTTAACAAGTTTATCTAAATCAAAACTTTGAATCAAAAGTCCAATTGATTTTAAAAATACCTCCTCAAGCATAATCGGCTCTAAATAAAAAAAATAAAAAAATCTAGCATAATCCGCTCAGCTTTTGGCTCTAAATTTCAACTCTATAAAAGGTCAGTTGTTCGAATCCTGGCGTAATCTATATATATAAGCAAATGTGTATGTGTGTGCGCGATGCCCAGCCAAAAATAGAGCATGTAGAGCTCTGAAAATTTAGCTATAGGTGTACGGTAGGGGGTCCGTGTGCACCTTGAAGCCCGATTTTTACTTTTCATAGTAAAAAAAAAGGTTTATATGTAACAAGTGAAAGTTTTATATGTTTTTAATGGAAATCGGTATATTATTACGGCCAAGAAGTTTGATATTCGGTTGATTCGGTAGTTTAAATGGTTTTGTCGAGCGGTTGGTGGGTTTGTGTTGATTAATAAGCTTAACGGTTTAAATAAAGCTAGTGATTGGTTGATTCAATAAGATAATTGGTTTTGGTAAGTAGTTGTGATTTTGGTTGTTTCGATACATTTAGTTTTGGTTTACGAAGCGGTTGGTGATTGGTTAATTTTTAATCTAATGGTTTCAGCTAAGTGGTTTAGTGGTTTAGTTAATTCGATAGGTTTAATTGGGTATGGCTGAATGGTTGGTAAATTTATATTGATTCAGTATAATTTGATTACTTAATTTTATTGATAACCATCTACAAATATAAAAAATATAAGATTATCAGATAAACTTTAAGCCCATAAGCAAATCTGTGTTAAACTTGGTATCAACAAGAATTATGCTAGAATTTTATTTACAAAAGAATCAGTATGTTAATTTGTTTATATAGATGCATTATCTCGAGCAAATAACCAAAAATCACCAAACTTGGCACAAGTATTCTATAAAGTTTGGGAACGGAATGCTAATATGTAATTGGTTAATATAATCATATAAATTTAAACATCAGTTCTATATAAGATCTAGAACATATATTTCTAATAGTAATTTATAGCAATTTGGCTGTGTATTTTCATATTCATTTAATTCAATAGTTTCATAGGCTTTGATATTTAGTTGGTAGTTTTTGGCTGTTTTGTAAGTTCAATAATTGTTTTTGCTGAGTGGTGGTTTATTTTTTGGTTGATTCGATAGGCTCAATAGTTTCAGATAAGAGATTGATGGTTTAATTAATTTGGCAGACTTAATTGATTTTAGCTAAGTGGTTGGAGGTTGGAATTTTTAATAGGTTTAATGGTTTCTGAACTTATTGATAGCTATCTACCAATATAAAAGCTAAAATAATTTAGAATCTGATTGATTTGATAAGTTTATTTTATTTGGGCGAGTGGTTGATGGCTTTTGGTCAAATTAATCGGACACAGTTTAGTTTAAGGGGTGATTAGTTATTGGTTGTTTTGACAAGTTCAGTTAGGTTTACCTGAGTGGTTGGTGGATTTTGGTTGATTCGATTGAGCAATTAGATTTGGCTGAGTGGTTTTATTTATCTATAATATAAATCTAAATTAATAAATTGAAAATCTTTAATTTTATAGATACTGTAGTGAAGCACGGGTAAATCAGCTAGTCTTAGAAAATATATACTATATTGCTTTCATAAAAAAATTCAATATATTTCTATATATTATAAAATAGGATTTAATTATAATAAAGAACAAACAAATTTATATATTCATAAATAATCTTAGGTCAGAAATTTATAGTAAATCTATCTACCTATATGCTTATACATAAGAGATATTGAAATTTATACTTAATCTGTGAAGGACTTCTAACATTGGGGTTATAAATTTATACTGAGCTGAGGGGAGGATACCCCAGTGGTAGAATAAGGACCTCTACCGCTGCCTCCCCGAGTTCAATTCCGGTACATGAACTTTGGGCAGGGGACAATTATGACTGTGTTGGCATTTGTACCAATGCCCTGAACTGAGGTAGCGAATAGCAAAGGTGGTCCATGGAGTTCCTGGCCTATCATACGCCGCACATGGAGGTTTTCCGGATTTTATCTTCCTTTCCCATTCATTCGATTTCTCATTAGTCGGTGCAGTATCATCCCCAGGTCAGCCCACCTTTAAAATATAAATTTATACTGAGCTCAAAAGATGATTTTGAAGAATGATATCCTTTAGGCTATCTGATAAGCTACTCGATTTAAAAATATGATTGGGTTACTGACCAATTTATTATTAAATCTATTGGAGGTAAGCTGCTGACCAATCAATATTCAAGAAGCGAAAACCTGATTAAAATATGCTTTGATCAAGTTGAAACAAGCTGGTGGGCTCAAGGTTGATCTAGCAACCAATCTATTGGGAAATATCATGACATTTGACCTAACCATTGGATAAACTATTTTGTTCGAAGGGGATAAAAAGACTTTAAACCTTGGATCCCTCAATTTTAAACTTTACTTTCTCGATCCAAGCTTCAGCTTTCAATTGTTAGTTAAGGTATAACCTCTAGAACATTTTTAATTGTTCTTTGTTTAACCTTTAGAGTATTTATAATTGCTTTTTAAACTTTAACCTTTAGAATATTTTTTAACTATTGTTTTAAATATAACCTTTCTAGCTTCGGGTAAAGTTTAAGCTTAATGGAAAAATAAAACAAGATGAAAAGAGTAATACTGAGGCCAGCTTCGCTTCCATCAAATCAGACAGCTCAAGTGTTTATATGCCTCAGCCTAAAAAGCAAAAGGAAAAGCAAAAGGTTTGTCAACTATTTATTTTGGGTCATATTTAATTTTTATTCTAGGCTGTCACCAAGGCAATTCCAAAGAAGGCAGCCAACTCTAAGGCTCCCTCCAAGCTGAGAACAGCCACCGTTCCCAGAACTGATTTCGTAACCACCAACGAGGTCGAGAGGGCTGAGTCGGATATGAGTTCTGAAGCTCCAAAGGCGCCTGAAGGGGGTGTACCTACCTTAGCTCCAATCTTTAACGCCAACTCACGTAAGGTGGGAAAAAGAAGACCTTTGAGGAGATCTACAAAAAACTGATGCTGCGGGAACATATCCTTCTGAGGCCAAATATGTATATTGGCTCAACCGAGATGAGCTCCCAACGGCAGTGGATCTACGATGACACCACGGACTCCCTCATCGAAAAGGATATCCAATTCGTCCCCGGCTTCTTGAAAATCTTTGATGAGATATTGGTGAACGCCGCTGATAACAAGGTGAGTATAAATCCATATTTGTTGAAGACCTTAAAGTTGTCTACTGTGGCAATTTCAAACGGGACTACGATCATCGTATTAAACTTCTATTGTAGATTTGGGACCCCACCATGAGCAAAATTAAGGTTACCATCGATCCGGAGCAAAACCTGATCTCGGTGTACAACAACGGTAGCGGAATTCCGGTGGAGATCCACAAGGAGGAGAAAGTCTACATCCCTGAGCTCATTTTTGGACACCTTTTCACCTTGCTCAACTACGTCGACAGCGAAAATAAGGCGGTGGGTAGGCGTAATGGATACGGGGTCGGGGCCAAGCTGTGCAACATTTTCAGCACCGAGTTCATTGTAGAGACGGCAAGCAAAGAATCGGGCAAGAAGTACTACCAAAAGTTTACTAACAACATGAGCATGATCGGACCCCCCAAGATCACCGAGCTTGGGAAGGGGGAGGAGTTCACGAGGATCACCTTCCGACCCGATCTGAGCAAGTTCCAGATGAACCACCTCAATGCTGACATCGTGGGGCTCCTTAAGTGGCGAGTTTATGACATGTGCGCCACGGTGAAGGGGGTCGGCGTGTTCTTGAATGATAGCGAGCTCAAGTTGAACAGCTTCAACGACTACATCCAGATGTCCCTTAAGAGTGCACATGGGCCCGACGTGGAGGACCTCACCAAGAGGCTTATAGAAACAAATTATTTTTGATGCTTGAGTTGTTTAATTAATATAGATAGCTTTTCCTCTTTATCGCTATTATAGTAGCTAGAAACCCGCCTATTTTGAAGCTAGAATTGATACTTTATTATATTTTATCTAACTTATTTTATTTTAGACTATGAGGCATTCAGGCTTTAATTTTATAAACTGAAATAAAGTATAATTCATCTATCATATGACTCCCTTGTTAAAAAGTTTTCTATGGATTAGGGGCCAATTATATCATGCTGAAACAATACCAAAACTGCCATATGTAAATAAATAGTACCACAGGAGGCCTATGCAGTTGATTTCCTGAGAATATAAGCCAAACAGGACCAATTATAAAGGTGTACTTTTAGCAGTGTCCCAAGTATTAATCTAAATATTTTATAGTTATTTTGGAATAATATGAATAGATATTATCTGTATAGAGATAGAGGTTGATTAGCCTGGCAGGGTAATTCCTGCCTCCACCCTAGTGCAGGCTTTGTTCAATACAAGTTTGAAACCTGTACTGGCTAGAAAAAATCTTGATGTGGTATATTTGTCCCAAGGTTGCCCAAAGATAAGAATCTTCATTTTTCTAGACTTTCTTAGAGTTGATAAGCTTAATTGACTTCTAGTTAACAACTCTCAGATCCCTTGCCCTTCTATATTGCAATTGAAACAAATTTTTAGGTCAGTGACTATGTTTAAATCTTGAGTTATAACTATAATCTGCAACTAAAAAGGACTTTTCATAAGAGGTATGGTTCATGAAATTTTATATAAAGTTTGAAGAGAGAGATTGTAAGTCTTGGGGACCAGCCCTTGAAACTGGATAGGGTTCAGCACCCTTTCTGGATGAAGAGGGCCCCAAGACTCCCATGGACCCTCTGTCACAGCTGGGTGATCTTGCCCACATGATAGATGAGCACTTGGTGACAGCTTTCCTCCCCAAAGCCATCTCACTCCCACCCCTTCCACCCTTTTCAATCCTGGTAGGATTAATAGAAGGGGTCTGCAGGGAGATGGCTCACATCAGGTGGCTTGGAGAGGGTCCTGAGGCCACCCACTCCCCAGGCAAGCCATGGCCAAAAATTGGGGAAATTACAATTCCCAGTGTCAGAGCCCAGCTGGTAATTTTTATACTGGGGGAGCCAGTCCGGACTGGCCAGTCTCAGAAGCCATATTGGAACATGGCTCAGATTGAAAACCTGGTTCTGAATGGCTCAGATCATTGGGTCCAACATTCTGAGGCAGATCTAGAAAGTTCAGATTGTACAAGCTGCCCAATCATGGGATTATCCCAAATTGCAATGAACTTGATACATGGACTCCTGCCTTCTGAGACAAATTTGGAGTGCCCCAGCCATGCAAATAGGCTGATTTGAGTCATCAGGACCCAGATTGGCAGTATCAATTTGGCTTGGTGTCATGAAGTTGGAAAAATTTGCAAAAATTTTCTAAGCTTTTGCTGAATTGTTAGCCACCTTTCACCCCCCTCCAAGATAGCCAACCAAATCCCTTCCCATTCCCCAAATAACCAATCCCCCAATACTTCCCTATGCCTATCACACCATTTAAATGGCAACTGGCTCCACTGAGGGCAGTTGTTGGTTTATTTTTTGCCTTTGTTAAAATAAAATCTGATAATCTACCTAGTTTGCTGCAGATTCTATCTGCTTTAACACAACCTTAAAAACAATTCTGTTGATTGATCTGATGTAGCGCACCATCACCCAGATCCTTTTCCCAATGTTTGCTGACTGGATTATCCAGTTGCTCAATCCTGCCACACAGCAGCAGATCATAGACATAATAATCTGGCCCACTCCAAAGGTGAGCCCACTGTTCTGTTCATTTCTTTGTATCTGTTAAATGGAGTCACTTCCATTTGTTTGGGTGCCAAGTCTGCCAAATCTGCTCCCCAGTGGGAGCAGCCCCAAGGTATCCCTGGCCACCACGCATAGGTTCAGCTTTCATAGCTGCCCCTGCCACTGTGGGTCCAGCTCACCAATGGGACCTAGAGTGTCCCCATCAGGGGGAACTCAGTCCTAGCCCCTCTCATAGGGTTTCCCACATTTCTACCCATATTCCTAACAATGTGGCAGTCTCTGTGCTGCCTCCAGCTGGTGCACAAGCCTCCCTTTTGGATTCTGGAGGCCAGCAACTGTGAAACCTGGAGGAGTCATCATCCTCTCTGCCTCTTCCACCCTTGGGAAAGCCCCCATAAGACTCACAGTTGCCCCCAATGCAACCATCTGGTTTGCCTTGGGGGCCTTTGGTATGTTACTGAATGTTTGCTTTCCTCACATGTCCTATAGATCCCCACTTATATTAGTCACCTGGACCACTATACCTCTGGCATTCTGGGGCCTCCACTGGGTGCTCGTGCATCCTGACTGGGAGCCCAGTCTAGTTCTTCTTAGCTATACTTGTGACAGAGATGCAGTGCACAGTCATCCTGTTTGTCATTTGAGCACTTTAACAAAGTAGTATAAACTTGTGCACCTGTTATAGCTAATGTCATTAAGTGTGGCGTTAACAGGTCAATTAAATTTAAGTCAAGCATAATTTAGTAATTAAGGAGAGAACATTAAAAAATAGAAGTCTCTTCAAATCATTGATGGAAAATGAGTTCTATCTCTATATATTAGGTCAGATACTCATGGTACCAAAGGAAGCGAAAATTCAAATAAAATCAACCCATAAAATCCATAAATTTATTAGGTATGAGGTAATTGAGTTTGTATAAGTTTAAAAATCTGAATTATTTTTAAAAATGAAAACTTTTTTAAAAATCATGTTTTGATGAGCAGACAGTTTTCAAAAATTTACCCATGAAAGTGGAACCTTTGTTAATATTCTTTTTCTCTTCAAAGAAATATATCTCAGATCTAAATAAAGGTTATATTCTGAAGAATTTTCTTAATGGTTGTCTACAATTTAATATAAACTTGGCTGAAATTATTCCTTGCAATGATCAGCCTAGGTATATGGTTCTGTCCTCACTCTACTGTTACTAAAAATCAAATCTTTCACCTATGACTATTCTTCCAAGTTCATGATGCTCCATTTTTCATGAATTCACTTATGAACCTACCCAAACTTTCTCAGTTTCTAGGAACTCTTTTTAATCTTACTCTGGGACAGTTTGGTATGCATTTTCAACTGAAAGGTTTATCTGTAAACATATTAGCAATTACTTAGGACATTGCTTCCTTCTCTTAACCCACTGTTTACTCTTTTGGCTACTTTTCCAAAAGTGTCATGGTTAAAAAACTTGATAGTGGAAACCAATGCCAAGGATAAAGCTGAGTGACAGGAGGCCCAGAAGGTGAAACTTCAGGCTCTTCCTGACCTTAAGCACATATTAGACCAACGCTGGTGTAAAAATATACTCTTTGGTTGTTATTGGCAAGCAACCCAGTAACTTTTTTACTGCACAGGTTTGGTTCCCTTGTGCACTTTGTCACATTATATAGAATATAATATTAATTGACAATAGTATGGAGACTATAATCCATAGTTGAGTATGAATTATATTTTAGCCCAACGCTTGGCCAATATTCCCAATTAAATACTTGTGAAGTCATACTTGTAGGGATTTGTTCCCTATACTCTTGTCCACCCAATCTTTATGGAGATACCCCAGTGACAATCTCTCTCAGCCCAACACACAGTCAGCAGCTATCCCTGATTGTGGTTCCTTCTTCTCTAGATCCCCGCTCAGATCTTTACTCTTCTCTCTGAGAGTCTTCCAATTATTGCCCTCTGCAATAATATCCTTAATATAGAATAACACAATAGAAGCTAATAGTTTAACTATACACCAAATTGATAATGTTTGTACTTGTAAATACTGTTTCTGTAGATAATCTTTTTGTTTTTTATTATAGTAAATCCTAGGGAACTATATAGTGGGGAATTCAGCTTTCTAACCCTCAGTTGACACCTCTTAATGAAACAGCAGCCGTTGCCATTGAATTACCCATCCTCATCTTGGCAGTGATGGTCTTCCCCATCCCAGCTAGAATTCCATCATTGGACATCCTCGAGACCTCAAATGGAAAGAGTTGGAAAACGTGTCCCTAACATTTTTCTCTCAATCCAAGCAAACTAACCATATTTGGCTAGCGACCTGCTTAGGTAATGGGACTTATTACCCATTAAGGCAGGTCACTCACCAACCAGTTAATTTGCTAGTTGCAGGTGGCATCACTCACCTTACAACTTACTATTCATTTCCAATCAGTTGGTGATGAAACCTTACTAATCCCAAATTGGTACACCTGATAGTTAATCACTATCAGATGCCCCTATTTTGTCACCAACTCCACCCAATGAGATCTTAAGTACTCATCTGGATCAATCCCTGATGGATACAACCAGGCAAATATCCCAAGATACCCCAAATGTAGTTCCTTCAAAGCTTGAGCCAACCAATTTACAATTCACTTCACCTTAGGGAATTTTCCCCTAGCAATACCAGGTAATCTAGCAGGCTGGGAATATGGACAAAAATCCCAACACATCCCCCTCTTGCCTATATTTCCAGCAAGAAAAGGACTGGGGCATTAGAACACCACTTCAGACACTTGGTCAAATACTTCATTGGTTCAAGTGGAGTACACTTGTCAATACTCAATGCTGCTCAGGATGACCTTCAGCATATGGCGTTCTTTCTCTTTCTCCTCGCTACTGCCTTCTCAGAGCGCAGTCCCCATGACCTGCTGTCATGACAGGCTGATCAATTTACTCATGATGATATTAGTCCCAGGATCCAGTTTTCCCCCCATCAGGATATATAACCCACTGTCATATTTAGGATTCTT